>JAZHYW010033856.1:0-44560 GCA_037355805.1 Ixodes ricinus | reverse complement strand
ACGTGGCGTCACCTGACGTCAAGAAACCTATACACCTTGGGAAAATAGACGGCACGTGACCTGTACGTTAACTCAGTTTCCCTCGCTAAATTTAGAGGGAAAATTTGCATCTTGTAGCCAAAATATCGATTCACTTTCCACGCTAAATTTAGCAGGAAATGGACGTCGCGCATCCCATGCACCAACTCGGTTACCCGCTGAATTGAGCGGAAGAATTCACGTGTTGTGACGTAGACAGTAATCCAGTTTCCCCGCTAAGTTTAGCCGAGGAAAATCGACGTCACCTGACCTATACAACCATTCAGTCTCCCCGCTAACTTTAACGGCCGAATATATGTCACGTGACACACCAATTCCCTCACCGATTCTTCTCATCAATTCCATATAAGGCGCATCGTGCATGGTATAATCCTGAATGTAAAGGTCGATGGCAATTTTTTCTTCGAAATGGACTGCTTTTTGAAAAGTGTGAGCCCATCTAGTAGGTCCGCCATTGTCTGATTATGCAATTTGAGCGTATACTGGGCACCAGTCGTCGGCGTGAACTCTTCTCGGCTCGTATCAAGAACGGGTGCAGAGTCAGCGTTCGGCCGAGACTCGGATCCAGTCACACCCTTCGTGCCCAGGAAACGGCGACCAGCAATGTTGCTCGATGGGGTCTTGAAAAGGGTTCATTAACATTAAGACAATACTAGTCCGTGCAAAATAGCTTGTCCAAATTAAATTGCTATAGATTTTTTTGTCGGCCGATTGCATTACACTCTTTCAAAGTGGTCTTTGGTTGATTTACTTATCTCTTCAGCGCTCGCGGAGTTCGCGTGCGTCTTACTTGAGGATATAATGTGAAGCAGTTAATCACCTTCTTTTAATGCAATTTTATTTTTAGGGAAGAGTGTTTGATGCGCTGCCACCGAGCATGATAGTCACTACTTGCAAGGAACTTACCTTTGTAGTGCAGATTTTGCGTGTCGCAACGCACCACAAATCGTAAATTAAATTTTCACTGTACTGAGAAGGTGTCTATGAGAAACGGCTCGTATCTACTGCTCAGAATATAGCCAGTATTAATAAGCAGCCTATAAGGACACTCTTTAGGAAATCTAATTACTCGCATGTGCTCTTTGTGCTTAAAAGAGGTAGTTTTTTACATCATGGGTGGAAACAATTTTTCCTTTGTGGTGTTCCGCATCCTTGCGCCCATCGCTTCAACAAAACAGGCGTTAAAGAAGTCGTTTACTTGATTAAAAAAAAACAAAAAAAAACATGGTAAACATTGATGATCGTTTTTGGTTAATGAGAAAAAAAGTGTAATGGCCAGAATAAATGCACGGATTGTTTTTTTTCGCGTCAAATGTGCCGACTGTATATTGTTCGAAGGGCGGTCACTGGCTCATTCTTTATTCTCAGTTTAGCCCCTAATGACGCGTCTAATCGCATTTAATGAGCAGCTGAGAACCCAGACCTCAGAAAATGGGAACCCGTTGAGTGTCCTTAAAGGCCGCGCACGAACACACAAATAGCCGGATCCCGAGTATTTCTCCCACTTGCAATTTGCAGCGCCTATATCAGACTCCAAGCAGCGGTCTCTATCAGAGTTCAGCGAGGTCATGAACCCCGCATACCCTACTTAAAACACAAAAAATAGGCCCCCATCTAAAAAACAAAAGATAAGGGTTTATCCTAGAATCACGATGAATGCCGCTCGTATATTTTACTCCGCAATTATTCCCCAAACGCTGTCGCCCCATTTCTTTTAGAGCTTGAATTTGCCAGAGGATCAGGAATATGTATGTGAACGACGAAATAAAAACGCACACTGAGTATATCTTTCACTGGCACATCCTCTACGCCGCACTCACACCATTACTCTAAACATTTTTTCTAACGGCGTCCGTTCACCAATTCCACTATTCAGATTTCTGCGCTCCTACATCTCTCCTACTGTCTCAGGAAGTTTCCACCTCCCCCCCCCCTTCCCTCGCGGGTATTCCCAAAGAGAGGACCTCCGGGTCAAAACACGCTGAAGAGCTGGGTACACCCAAAACAGGACAAAATCAGGACGGACGAGAGCCGAGTCAGATCGGTTCAGGCAGTCACCAACAGCTCTCGAACTTCAAATACACAAACACACACACACACGCACATAAAACAAAGAAATAAAAGTGTGCCACGCGCGGGAATTTAGGAAGGGAAAGTGGCCCTCCAATTCCGCCGTCGCCTTTCGCGGGTCCGCGTTTAATTTAGTTTGGAGACGTAGTTCCCGTTTTTATTCTACGCAACTCGGGTCCTCTCTCCCCTCCTTCTCTTCCCAGCTTCCCCCATGGCAAGTGCTCCTCAGGATCCTAAAGAGGGGAACGCTAGTTCGACGCTTCCACGAGCAAAAAGCCCAGCCCTCTCTCCTTATCTTTTAAAGCCGGACCGAAACGAAGGCTGGAAGCGAGCTCAACCGAACGCGTGCCGCGAACACATTACGTCACCACACCGGTTAGCCAATCAGCGTCCAGGAGACCCGCGAGTAACCGTCACTTCCTTTCAAATCCAACCAATGAGGCCTCGGGTCGCCTTCTGTTCTGGTCCATCTTATGATGCAACGAAGAGGTGCAGTGCCCCGTCTCGTTGGTTGGACGAGGTGGTAAAGCAGAGAACGTGGCGTTGGAGGACCTCTCGTGCCACAAGCGAGGCTCGAGCCCAAAATGAAGAGCAATGGCCGCTCGAGAACGTTCGAGGCACGGAAAAGGGAGGGAGACGGCCTGATGTACGAGCCGGTCGTTCTCAATAACGGCTTCAGCTGAGGACCGCTCCGTGTCCCCGTGTCCCAAATGAAGATCGAAGGACCGAGCGCTGATCCACCGCCTCGCGCGGGAACTTTGGTCTTGGGAGGAATGATCGTTGTTATTCCGTAATTTGGCGACGGGTCGGAGATGGGGAAGGGGGCTTTAGATGGCGAAAGAGACTGTCCAGCTGGCACATTGGATGCATCGTCAGTTACGCCAGATTTATGACGAATTCATGACGTATCCGAGACGTAGTTAACGTCTTGTCAAATACGGCTGCTTGTTTACGCTTCGACGACGTTCTTGTAACGTACTTTACTCCTTGTATAGTGCGCCACGTAGCCACTTTAATGATGGTCCCGTGAATAATGTAATATCTCGTTAGTTAAGTTAGCGACACACCGCTTACATGACGTTCTTGTAGCTTACTTCTCGTATATTACACCACCTACATAACGTTTTTATGTGATGGTCCCGGGACCTGCGTAACATCTCTGAAGTTGACCTATTTCGTCGACGCTCTAAATACCTTCTTGGGGTTTTACACCTTGTATAACACGCCAGATTGTGCGTCGGTCCAGGGACATATTTAGCCTTAAGTAATTTAAGCCAAACTTCGTTATGGCATTGAGACGTGTTTGAGAGCTGTGATAATCCTGTTTTATGACGTTTTCAGTACCACAGACAATTTTTAAGATGTTTTCTTGACGTTTTCGTAACGTATTTGACACTTCGCATAATGCGTCAGTTGTATGATGAAGTTCTTGTGACGCATTTCACATCTCGTCAAATACGAAAATCTTTTTGTCGCAACCCTGATATTCATCTGACATATTCGATAGCTTGTCAAATACATCACAAGAACGACCTGGAAAACGTCCATTTGACTTCACGGCCATGACTAGATCCGTCATTTGCAATCTAATCGAAAACATATAAATCACTTGTTTTTCCACGTTACTCTTGCTTGTTTGCGCTTATTCTTCTTAAAGCACTTGACCATACCGCAGCGAGAACTACGTATCCGAGAACTGGCTACAATTTTTAGTACGTCTTACGCACATCATAGCTTTAATTTTTTTATTCGTATATAGACAACTTTTTGGTAAATGACAGCAGACGTTTTTGTGACTTTTTCGTGACAAAAACCAAGATCGTAAGGACGATTCTCAGAAATTATTACATATGAGCAGTTCTCCGTTCAGAGAAAGTAATCGAATCACCAATCAGATGGCTCTAAGGAAACGCAAGGCAAGAAGAACAAAACTGCTCATTCAGAATCAAATACAATAACCTGATTGATTGCATCATGTGCAATCTAAAACGCTTTCAGCCCACAGTCACTGAGGCGGTCCACGTACACAAACTGCACAGTCTTAGGAACCAGCTCGAACGAACTTCATACGAACTTCATCGAGGATGACAGTCCGGTGTTTATTTTACAATGGCGGCGCTCCCTCGTCCTCTCGCAATTTCCTCGACTTCGTCATTTGTCTTAATTAAAAAGGGACGGAGGCCTCCGCTGCGGACGAAGACGACGGAAATGGGGAGTTCACTTTTTTTCCTCCTGTCGTTTTTCGACCCTCGAGCGATTACAAACTTTGTACTGGCGGGCTTTCCGCACCACTCTCCAAATGACCCTTCCAACTGCTTCGCAGTTGCAGCTATCCATTGTTTGGCCTTACGATGTACCGCAGAGGGCGCAACGATTCGTCGAAGCCAACCCCGTGCCACATTAGTGTCACGTGACTTCTGGGATGGGGTGCCACGACGCTTTGGGGTGCGTCGCCACGGGATGCGCGTTCGCTGCACTGATTGGTTGGGATGGCTCCGGTACCGGCCACTGCGGTCCATCATGATGTGAAACTGAGTAAAGGCGGTCGGCTGAACGCGGCTTTTTGGGCACTCGATTTTCTTGCGGATAGTGCGTACATACAAGCCTAGCCGGACATGTGTCGCGGATCTTCCGGCTTTGACTTTGTGAAGTGGCGAAAACTTCGCGACAGCTCCGCGGCCGCTCAATCTTCGCTCTGCCCTGAGGCGAGCGTTGCGAGGCGTCTGCACCAATCTCGTGCCTGTAAAGCGTCGCGCGGTTGAAGATCCATGTTTAAGAGAACCGAGCTCACTTGACGCCCCAGAGACACACAACTGGGGCTGACAGTCCCTGGCTTCTGTGTTCACTGACGGCTTAAGGACAGCCGGACGTGTCGAGCCCCGAGTATTATATTATTTCTCTACATCGGATAAGCTAATCATATCAAAGACAAATGAACCACAAAATCTCATTCTGGAGGCATTTGTAGCAATGCCGGCATAAAAGGTCAGAGGCCAGATTCACGAAGAGCTTCTTAGCTTACGACAACTTAGCCAAGAAGTTCGTAAGTTAAGAACATCGTAAGAAGAGGAGAAATCGGTATTCACGAACGCGTTCTTAAGTGAGAGGAGGAAAGCGACGTTCTCGTACAGAAAAACTAGAACTCACCGGTGCTGTTGCTATGGCGACGGCGTCTTCGGCAGCACGAACAACCAATCGGAGAGCTCGGCAGGGTTCGGAGCACGTGGATTTTTATAACAAGCACAGGCGGCCTTTCCGCCACCGCTTGTCTGGGGTTCGTGTCCGTGCAGTGATATGTCGACGCTAACACGATTTAAACGCGCCCGAATGCCGAGGCCGGGATACGTAACCGCCTTCGTTGACTGCTACGAACTCGATCGCTGCGAAGTCAAAACAACTGTCATCGTTGGTAAAGACGGCCCGTGCCAGTCGTTTGCAAAGCGACGTAGATGCAAACAAATCGCCGCGGCGTTTTTCGTGACTTCGGAGATGTAGGAGCGAACCGACGTTAAAAAAGTATACGTTTGAACTACGAGAGTGTCAGCAAGAGCCACGGAAATACCTGTTCACACTCGGAGCGGACGCGCGCGTTTGATCGAAGTGCTGGATTTGCGCTGTTGGACCGCGAATTGGTAAGCGCTTCGGGACCATCTTTTACGATTGCAACTTGATACTGACGTGACACACGGCAAACAAAGGTTAGACAGGCATTGCGTAGCTCCCACGAGCTGTTATAGCTCGACATGTGACGTACAGTCGTGTCAGAGTAAATATGGTATACTAATAACAAAGTGTACATACCGTGTTGCGAAGGTAATCCATACGGCGTTTATTTGAGCTCCATATCACACAAAACAAGGAGATAGAATCGATGAGAGTCCCTTTTTGACGACAGCGTTCGTCACCGCTGCCTCGGAAAACAAGATGACAAGGGGAAGAGATTGACCTCTTAATCTAAAATTGAGGTCAGCGATCAAACTATAATACGGGAAGGGTCCACAAGGGTCGCGCGGGCATATTCCATTCAGCAAGCCAGCAGGTCGTGGGCAGACGGTGTTGGCCAAGGACCGTCGGAGCAACGGTGCGCCGAGTCGGAGTGCTTCTAGGCCTATATTCTGCCGAGCTCGCTTGGTCGGTGAAATGGTGGCCGTTGGAGCTCTTCTCGGGTGTTTGTGGATCCAGCGTTCATTGTTCGTAGTGGTCTGTTTCAAGTACTTCTTACTTGTTTCTTGCTGCTTGAAGTCGGGACGCAGCGAGAAGAGCACGTAGAAAATAAACATCCGTTGGTCGTCGCGACCAAGTAACTGAGCGACGCTGTCGGCCATGCTTATTTGATCGTAAAAGTGCGTAAGACAGATCCGGAGCTGTCGTAGGATTCTGTCGTAACCTGCGCAAAACTTACGAGAATTTCGTTTCGTGAATACGAATTTGTTCTTACAATTGTTCCTTGTAGTACGCACATTTTTGGCGTAAGATCGTTTCGTGAATCTGGCCTCAGATTCGTTCACTGTCCGTGGAGCAGTAGCTTTCCCAGCCGCACTTTGTTGAGTGTCCCTACCGGTAGGTGGTAGACAGTCCACACAGAACAATCGCACGGTGCTGAATTGCTTGGCCATGGCTGTTCGATCTGACACTATGCTTTTACTCGCTTCGTAAATGACAGAACTTGAAACGTCCTCGCAAACGCCTATTTGAGAGGTTCTGAATTCCTCTCTCCGGCTCCGAATATCCGGTCAGAGTTCCGAAAGAAAATGTCCTTGCGGTTATCAACTTCTGTCTTCCCTTGTAGGTATAACCGGTCCGTCGCAGCACGGTGTTGGCAGTTCCACTTACTGAGCACCAAAGACATCGAGTCTCCTGTAAGCATGGCGATAGTCAGCCGTTTTAGTTTTGAATCATCCTGTTAAAGTTTCCTTTATTGTAATGTTTTTGGCTTACTTTCGGTGTTGGAGTGTAGTTTGTGTGTGTGCTGTGTGTGTGTGTATTGGGGAAGGGAGGGTTACGGCGGTAAAATGGGAGAGGGGAGTTAGAGGTTCTGTTTCGGCTCGGTTCACATAGCGTGGTGGGACTCATCTGTTTAGGTCCTTGGGAGAGGTGCCCGTTCCCGTTGCTGTCCTTAAACTTAGTGTGATTTACTTTGTCCGGTTAGGTTTGGTCAAGTCTTTGCGGTCGCCTGTATTTATATTCCTTATTTTTTCTTTCTGTGTGGGCATGCATTTATTGTCGTTCTTTTTGTGAATAAGCTCAGCTGCGTTTGAAATTTCGTTTCGCACTGTCCGTTGTTTGTTTTTGTTTTTCCTCGTCTGAGGATTTAGATTGCAATGTTTCCTTTACATTTTCCCTTACAACTACGCTCACCTTAATTTCCCGTAACTAATCTCACGTATTTAGCTTCGGGTTTCAAGGTACGATTCGTAACAGCAGCCAGCAGTGACGTTCGCCGGCGTTTCTTGTTCGAGATAAGGGGTGGGAAGAAGGGGGAGGGGGGGGGGGCGTATGTTCACACAACGATAAAGCAATGCTCGGGACAGCAGGGATTTCCACTCTCTACGATTGAGTCCCGCTTTCCAGCTTTTCACGCTTCCATGAAGGCGACGTTATGCGGCAAAGCCACTATAACGAAGACGTCGGCTTGCTCCGAGTGAAGGTTTGTCGTAGCTTTTCCGGTTCGGAGGTCTCATAGTTACTACTCAATCTTTTGCCATCACAGGTTAGATCAAGTCACTTGCGAAGTGCCAAGGGGAGTTTAACGAAAATAAAAGATGGAGTTTAGTAAATATCGACGTCGAATCTTGCCACATTTTGAGAAATTAGCCGCATTTCCGCGTTAATAACAAAAAGACAATTAAGTGTGGGCATTATATCTTTATATATTCGTAAATAATATTTAAAGACGCGCATTTCGATATGTTTTGTGAAGTATTATGAAAGATGGTTTATTTTGTTAAACAAATTGTGAACATGTCTCTAAAACGCGTTTTTATACCATGTTTGATTTTTTCATTTGCATTGAAATACTTTATTGATATATTTAGTTTTTTGTGTATGTGTTGTATATCTTTTGTAAAACGTATTAAAAAGTTATGGTGACGTGAAAGCTTCGACGAAGAAATTACGACTGTGCAAATTATCATCGTGAAATCTTCTCAATTTCCACGCCTCTAGCTTCTCTATTTTATATCTCAGCGGAAACAATTGTTACGGCGTTCATATATAGCTGGGTGTTCCTCCCAAGAACATGGCTTTCATATATATTTTTAACGAAAAATATCTAAATTATGACCCGGACCATCATTGTATGAACTGACGTGGAATCACGCTTTAATATCTTAAAAAAAACTCGCTTTCCTAATTGGTTTCCTATTGAACTAAGAACGCTTCTAAAAGAAAGGCTTCTTGCAAAGAAAGTTAAAAAAAAAGTGGTCTCCCATAGCGGGAGCTAGAATTCAAGAGTTGCAGAAAGAAATGTAGGATAATGGTAAACCGTGACCGCCTGGCGTATCGTGACTCAGTGGAATTTGAATTTGTCAAAAACCCTAAGAAATTTCGGAGGTACACTGGGTCACATTCCGGGAAGGATACCGGATCGACAATAGTTTTGGATCACCATGAAAGAGATGTGGAGTGCTTTCCCGAGCTATTTGCAGATCATTTTAGGTTAGCCTAGAAAGACAGTACACGTCTGCTCTTCCACCACATTGCCTCACTTGAATGAATTCGGTGACCTACTAAGTTACATCAATGTTGACGATGAATGTATAGAGCTAGATAATAGAGAAATGAAAGCCACGCTATCAAGCGGGGCACGATTGTATACCATCTACAATTCTCAAAACGATTCATGATATACTCGCACCTACACAATGTGCAATATTTAACAACTGATTAAGGTCAAGAGTATTCCACGAAATGTGAAAGATTGCCGTAATCGTTCCGGTTCTGAATCTGCTAAAGAAAGGTGATGTTCTCAGCTATGGACCGATTTCCCTTCCCTCTTCATTTTCCAAACTCTTCGAAACAGTCATTCATCACTTCTTGTCTTTCAAATTTCGAAACTTAACCTTCCATAATCGGCATGGGTTTATGACTGGCAGATGAACGACTACAAAGCTTGTGAGTTTCATGTCTACCGCATCCCAGGTAGTCTGCAACAGAAGTCAGCTAGACGTGGTCTACTTTGACCTAAGCAAGGCATTTGACGTTGTAAATCATACGATTCTTTTATCAAAACTTTCCGCCTACAGGATTCGTGTCACTGTATTCGACTGGTTTCAAATCTATTTTACCAAACAGGAAAGCGCACATTCGAGTCAACAATATGAACTTTTCATAGTACGGGGAGAGTTCTGGCGTTCCTCAGGGGTCCGTCCTAGGACCGCTCCTGTTCATTATTGTTTGATAATGACGTCTCGGATACTATTTCTAATTCTTCGTTCCTGCAATACGCTGATTACATTAAAGTTTACAAAGAAATAGTTACTTTAGATGATTGCGCTAGGCTTCAGGAAGATGCATGTTCTTTCTTTAGGTGGTGCTCAGCCAATAATCTTATCTTAAACCGTGCTCAAACCAAGGTTATGAAATTTACTCGGAGGGCACAGAATACTTTTTTTTTTTTGCATATAGTACTCATGGTGGACCCCTCTCCCGGGTATGTGCAATGAAAGATCTGGGAGTTGTGTTCGATCCTAGCCTGCGATTCTCTGGTCACGTAACTAGGCTCGTTAACTCGTCTGTGCGCACGCTGGGTGTTGCCTCTCGCTTAACAAAGGACTTCAAGCATCCTTCTGCGTTTCTCACGTTGAACCGTTCGTTATGCATGCCCCGGTTAGAATAGGCCTCAGTTGTGTGTAACGGAATCTCTAAAAATAACTCATTGGAAATCGAACGAGTTCAGAAAAAAGTTTATTTCTATCTTTCAACATCGCTACCTTATGAAGGATGTTCATTGTTCAACTTATGATGCAACGTTAGAGCGTGTTGACTTGCTAAGCCTGCACCGGCGTCGGCAGAAGGCGGACCTATTGTTTTCGTTTAAAACGTCGCATGGTTTGATTAATTCACCAAGCCTCTTGTCTGAAGTGTGCCTTAGGGCTTCCACGTGTGCCTACTCGGAATCAATCATCATTTTATGCTTCCAAAAACTTTAGTCTTTTAAGCCGAATTATTAGCCTGACTGAGTGTTATAACCAGTACTCTGAGAAACTCGATATTTTTAACTTGTGCTACAAGGCATTTATTATTTCTATTCAAGACCTGTCCGGTGGGTGAATGATGATTGTGGTTCACATTAAGATTGATTTCGGAGAGCACAGACATTGTTGGGTCTGTGCTTGTGCTACTGCTTCGTATATTATTCGCTTTGAGTGCCTTTAAAACTTGTTTCTACATTACTGCAATTTCACATCATTGCACGCAAGACCTAGAAATTGTATTTTGTTATCATCGAGCTTAGTGTATGTCATGTATGATTATATGCAGTAACTGTATAATGCATTGCTCTTCTGTATTTGTGTGTTTTACGTATTCATTTCCATCCAGTGTGCCAGTACCAAGACCGCAAGGTTGTTCCTGGGCACTGTATTAAACATTGATTGATTGATTTATTATTAATATGGTGTTCTTGAAATATTTTTGCCGTAGGTTTTCATGGATCAAATTGGTGAATGTACTTCTGTGGACTGATTGGAGGTGTATTTATCTGCATTAATGTTTGTCTTCACTTATGTTGTGTTTATTGTCTTCGTGTCGCTTTTTATGCCTTTTTACGCCTTGATTTCCTTCTCTTGTTTATTTTTTCTCTCAGTGTTTTCCTCGTGTTTCAACAAAAAGGCTACTGGTTGTTGTTGAACACAAAATAAATATTATTATTATTATTAAACATCAATTAATTTTATCAGAATGTCCGTGGCCCGCGGTCGAAAGCTGAATGTGTTTTTACCAACATTAGACTCTTTAATTACTCAATTGTTCGCTTAACGGAAACATGGTTATGTCGTACTGTTGAAATTTGGGCTAGTTGGTGAAGAATGTTTACGGGTAAAACAGCGCGAACAAGGACACAGGACAGAGAAGATGCGCACAGACGGAGCGCTGACTGTCAACTGTTCATTTTAAAAGAAACGCCCAACGGCGTGGTCACACCAAACAAAAATTACACCATGACACATGACCGTCACATGATCTTCACAAGTTAAAGCCCCTCAAAAATGCCAACTAACAATCATAAAGATTTATCGAAGGCTCGCTGACACAGTTGTTTTTGAACTTGGAAATGTAAAAGTCCTCAGTTATCTCCCTAGTTCGTTGGAGACTGTGTCTTCCCAGGACCGTGGTATCTTCCAAAACCGGACAGCAACCATATCTGTCGCAGTGAACCGCCAGATTTCCTGACGTAGATTCCCTAATCGAACACGCGTGTTCACGTAATCTGTCATTAATGCAGCGACCGGTCTGGCCGATACAAACTTTTCTACAAGTCAGGGGAACACTGTAGACCACACCCCCACACAAGGGACGAACTTGTTTTTGTGCTGCTGATCACATGCAGCCCTGACCACCTATCCCTCTCCACCCTCGCACATTAACATCCTAGCTTGGCCGGTGCTGAGAAAACGACAGAAACATCGGGGCGTTGCGCTACTTTCTTTAACCTATGCGCCATCTTAAGGATATAGGGCACCACCACCGGTTTCTTCGTAGACTTCCCTACCCACAAGAGGCACTCCGCCACAACCACCAGGAGATTGCCAGGATAGCCGCCCTCCAAAGTTTGTTAGCATGGCTACGAAAACTCGTAGTCATTTGGTGAGGACATGACGTGACGAGCGACCTCCAAAAACTACTGGTTGTGATCCCCCTTTTGACTATTTTTGAATATCTCGATTCAAACGGACGCACACCTTTCTTCGACCTAGGACAGTAGCACCAGCACACGTGGGAGTCCCAGAAAGTTATCTTAATGTCTAAAAACTTTAGAACACCACCAACAGGGTCTTCCCTGGTGAAGTTCAGCCCACTGACATCACCCTTGAAAACGTCCAACATGTCTGCCACCACACCCTTTCTGTTCCGCCAGAACCGAACTGGTTCTGGCCAGTTCGCTTCTTTGCGCCCGGTTTTGATGTCTACCGTCGCGATCGTGATTTCTCTTCCCGGGGCCGAGTAGGAGGCGGTGTGTTGATTGGAGTTAACAGACAATATAACTCACAAAGACTTGAGCATTCGGAAAAATTTCCCGAGTCCCTGTGGGTGGAAATTGAGTATTCTAGGTGATAATGTATTTTAATAGGTCTGTTTTACCTTCCTCCTCAGATGACACCAGGTGATTTTCACAGATATCTCGCTGACATTGAAAATACAATGAATGACTCACAGGGAAGCAAGACCTTAATCTTGGGGGATTTTAACACTCCAGGTATTAACTGGACACAGTTCAATGTCCTTACTGACAACTTTTATTGTACACAAAGGGCAACCATCTCCTCAACTTAACTTCTTTTTTTCGATCTTTGACAGCACAATAACATTCTAAACGGTCAAGGTAATGCTTTAGATATATGCTTTTGAAACACGGACGGTGTGCGTGTGGCTCGAAGTGAAGTTTATGTGGTTGTTATGGTCCCTGCTATTGATGTAGTTCTTCCTGTTTTCGATCCTCCAGTCCTCAGTCCCTCTAATGGTCTTTGCCAACACCCATAACATAATTATTCAACGGGGGACAACACTGGAATGTATCACCATCTGTTGGGTGTTGAGTGGTCTTCTATCTTAGAGTCGCCTGATGTCAACGACCAAGTACATCTCCTCACAAGTATTGTTCAGAAGGCCGTGGACATATATATCCCCCTCAAAACATCTAATAAATCTCGCTTCCCTGACTGGTACTCTCGTGAACTCAGGAAGCTTTTAAAACGTAAAGATTTTTCGCACAAGAGGTTTAAGAGATGTGGTCGTCCAAATTGAGAAGTTGAATTTCAAATTTGCAGAAAGCGACGTAAGAAATTTTATACCGTGATTGCCAGGCGCACTGTGACTCGGCAGACTCAAATCTCGTTAAAAGACCCACGAAATTTGGGAGGTACGCTAAATCCCGCTTGGGGAAGATTATTGAGTCCGACATCGTCTTGAATCAGCATAGCGACAGTGCGAAGGGCATGTCTGAGTTGTTTGCCGATCACTTTGCGCCAGTCTAGAATAATAATAATACCTGCTCCTCAACTATATTGCCTCACTGGGATGGGTTTGGTGAAAATTAGGTTCAGTAGTTGTCGATGAGGAATCTGTTAGGATATATTTTAAGAAAATTAGACCCACATTGTCTGCAGGTCATGACGGAATACCCGCTGCGATTGTTAAGGGTTATCATTTATTATTTACGCCTATACTGTGCACAATTTTTAACAACTCCTTTACGTAAGGAATATTCCCTGACGACTGGAAAATGGCAGTGGTGTTCCAGGCATGTAATCTGTAAGTAGTGAGGACGTTCTTAATTACCGACCGGTTTTCATTCTCTCTTCTTTTTCAAACTCTTTGAAATGGTAATCCACCAATTCCTCTCCTTCATTTTTCATAGAATAATCATTCTTAATCAGCATGGCTTCATGTCCGGCAGATCGACATCTACCCATTTCGTATCTTTTACGTCTGCTGCATCTGAAGTAGTTTGTAATAGAGGTCAGCTTTACGTGTTTTATCTTTTATTTTGACATGAGTAAGGCTTTCGACGTAGTCAACCACAACGTCCTCGTATACAAGCTTTCCTCTTACGGAGTTTCTGGTTCATATACAATCTATTAAAAATATATTTGTCCAATAGGCAATCCTACGTCCGCGTCATACATTACTATCTCATCCTTGTACAAGGTAAGCTGTGAGTGCCTCAGGAATCTGCCTTATGCCCCTCCTTTTCAATATTTCTTAAATGAAGTCTCTCAGATTATATCGAACTCTTCATTTCTCCAGATCGCTATTGATATAAAGCTTTACAAAGAACTATCGAAATTGGGGGTTGCATCACGCTTCAGGATGACGCATATTCATTCGGTTATTGGTGTTTAGACAATGACCTCGGTTTGAATCATTCTAAAACAAGTAATGACATATTTTCGAAAAACCTATGATATTTTTTTCCGTATAGTTATCATGGCGAACTGCTGTCACGTGTAAGTGAGCTGAGAGACCTTGGAGTTGTTTTTGATTCAACCCTGGGATTTGATTCAACCCTGGGACGTTACCAGAGTGTTTGAATTGGCCTTGCGCACGTTGGGTGCCGCGTCACGCATAACGAAGAAATTGAAAAGCCCGTCCGATTTTTTTTACGCTGTACTGTTCCTTAGTTAGATCCCAGCTAGAGTACGCCTCGGTTGTTCGGAACGGCATCTCAAAAACTAACAGTTTATCTGTCGAGCGAGTCCAAAATAAATTTATTTTTATCTTTAATATCGTTGCCTCGAGAAAGGCGATCCTTGTTTAAACGTTGGGTGTAACTCGCAACTCGTTAACTCGTTGTGCCTACAGCAGCGTCGGGTGAAGGCAGATCTGTTGTTTTCCTTTAAGACCCCGCACGGCTCGATGAACTCTCCCAGCCTTGTGTCCGAAGTCAGCATTAGAGTTCCCCGTGTGCCTGCAAAGGTTCAATCAACTTTTTATATAGCTCGAAATTTTAGCCATTTAAATCCAATTCAATGATAGGCTGAGGGTTATAACTGCTACTCTGATAAAATTGATATTTTTAACTGATGCGGGAGCAAGTCCGGAAACGCTGTTCGAAACTTCCTCTTGAAACAAAAAGCTGATCAGTTGAAGGGTTCATGTTTGTCAGTACGATATCCAAGTATTTGCTTTTGCTCTCCCACCTGCTGATGTCTCTGTTTTGTGCTTTTCATTTCCTTGTTGATTTGAGTGTCTTTCGTACTTGTTAACATTTCTATTCTCAGACTGGTGAACTATGTTCTCCTTCTGCACCCGTGTGTATGAGTGTGTTTTTGCTTGTTTCTTTAAGTGTGCCATCACTAAGACAGATTGGTTTTTCCTGGACACTATAATAAACACTGTTTGTTATTATTATTAATATAAATATTACTATATGTTGGGTAGTTCTGCTCAACTTGCTGTTTTAAGTTTACATATGCTTGCTCGGTCGCTCACCTTTCTGTGTAATCCGCGGTGCTTGGCTTTGAAGCACTACATCATCCAACAAGAATTGAAATCTATAAGCTAATCGAGGGGCGGGTGCAACGATTTCCAGACTTCGGTCAAAAATTTGTGGAAGTTGACCTCTGACACTTTTGAAGTAAAGAACAGAAATCCGATTTCGCCTGCGTGTCCTAGTTGCTGCGTAAAAAAAAGATAAATATTGGCATTTCGGGCACCCCTCAACTCACTCCCAGCCTTCAGGGTCACACCTGGTCGCACTCCCAGTGACGTCATTCGAGTGCCGTGTAGCTTCCCGTGTGCTATCTCGGAGGACGCTTCCTCTCCTCTCTCCGCTGACATTAGCGGGCGTTAGGCTGCAGCTTAGAGCCGAGCGAGGTCACGTAATCTTTTCGCCGTAGTTCCTTCGGCTACCACTTGGGGTTGCAGGTGGGGGAAAAAGCTCGACTTTTGCTTTGCGATTATGCAGCGGAATCGTGACATTTTTAATGAAGGAGGTGTTTTTTCTATCCTCTGGGACATGATAAACAACGTAAAAATGACAAGATGCAAAATCTTTTAATCATAAAATTGTTGCATCGCCCTTCTAAGCATGCTCGACACTTCTCTTTGTATATAAAAGTGTTATGGAAAAGTGATATCCCTTCATCCTTCTTGCGCCGAGAGGTGGAGAATAAATGAGGTAGAACTTTAGATAGCACTCAAGCGGCGTAGGTGGATCGCGCGACATAAACTTACTTTAATCTTAAACTCGGACAGATGGGACCCGCCATTGGCTCAGAAAGCAACTTGATCCAATGTCGGCCGCCTAGGGAAGGAAATAAATATTGTCGTGCTTCTTTCTTTTTAATGTTTAATGTGTCTTCGTGTCTGCACCAATGTATCATCCAACGCGCATTTCATATAGATACGGCACGAGAATGCCGTTTGAGTTTGAAATTTAGCTCAAAATTGAGGAAGCCCATAGACCCAGACAACACCGCAAGAACACGAAGAAAGAAAGCGGGGCACAACGCGTCATCTACAGAAGCATTTCATCTCCCGTCAATGCCATACACATTACACAATGCCTTTCTAGCTGTTTCTGTTTTTAATGGAGACAGAAATCAGGCTTTGTATAGAAAAGAATTTAAAACTAGCAAAACAAGAAATGGGTCGAAAACACGGAGATGCTATTAATGACTGCTTGTTTTTTTTTCTCAGGTTGTTTGTAAAAAGGTAAGAATTGTTTCTTTTTTTAAACTTCGGAATACAAGAAAACAAACAAAAAACGTTTTACTCAGCTGTGGAACATGCGTCCAGTTTTTGCTTCGCTTCTTTATCTATCAATTCTAACTCATAACCTGCACGGAGTTGAGTGACTTAAGACGTAGGACCTGTTTCAAATAAAACATTTCTAACAGCACAAAATGCTTATTTATACACTTTTTAAACTGTGATTTTATATTCTGACACATACTTAAGAAAAGCCGGTAACTGCAGTGGTGACTACCTTTTTCTGACTACTACCACCTTTCACTAACTATTTCCTGCCTCAAACGGTGCGAAAGGTAGTAAAACGTTAGTAAATGCAACAGTTGCAACCTTTTCCGACCGTCGATAGCCCGCATTAGCGACGCACTTGGTGTTCGGAACGCACGGGAAGGTATTTACACACAATCTTATCATCAGAATATTGTAGGAGAGGTATTGTTTGAGGTATGGAGCTGACGTTAAAACGATCGCAGCATCTGTTTCCAGCGGTGTCATCACGTCGTGGAAGCCAAGGCTGCCGCGAGCGCAGCCATCGCTGATGCAATGACCATGCGGCTCCTAATCTTCCTCCCGTCTGCTTATTTCAGTAGCGTTTATATCTTTGTTTTGGTTCTAACTGAGATAAAGATAGCCACGTAGCACGTGCTAAACACATTTCCAAACACAGGAAAGTGTTCATTTTGTTTTTGAGAGCGCAGCTCTTACGCGCCTGTCTCCGGCATGAGCGGCGACGCCTCGGTGTCGGTCGGCACAACCGCGTGTTGCAGTATGGGACGTTTCCCATAATGACGTCACACGTGACGTCACGAGGACAAAATTTTCCGGCTAAATTTGGCAGGAAGTTTTCTGCTAAAGTTAGCACAAATATTTTCCCGCTACATTTAGCCGGAAAATTTCTCCGCTAAAGTTAGCCAGAACCTTTTCCACTAAATTTAGCTTGGCAATTGTCTCGCTAAATTTAGCGGGAACGTTTTCCCGCTGAATTTATCGGCCAGCTTGACCTCCAAATTTAGCGGGAAAATCATACCTTCGTGACGTCTCACGTGACGTCAAGTCTGATGTCACACGTGACCCTCCCCTGCGTACCCTTCCCCTCTTCTCCTCAAGAGCTGCGCTCTAATTCGGCATTACAGAGAATTGTAAACATCTTTAAATTTTTCTTTTCATTCTTGTATTCTTTAAAATATATGTTTCTTTCGCAAGGGACGCTTGACAACATTGTACTACACGCAGGTTGGGGCCAGTCGGAGTTTGCGTGACGCACATTTCTCCGATCTGTGTCTGTCATTTTTTTGGCGTGTGTCAGGTGCTGTTCTTGTGTTCTCGTGTTGGTGTGCATAGTTAACTTTCATACGTTCGACTGGGCGAGTGTGTGCGTGAACATGGACTGCTCTGAGGATAGGCCTAACCAGTCAGTGACGAGCGTCCGCTCGTCACCGGATCCGCCGCTCGACGGCGGTTGTACAGCCGGTTCAGTGGCATGGGTTTCACCGTACATGAGGCTTCGCTGCCTCGCTCCTACTGACACTGAGAACGTCTTCTTCCCGGTCTGTGTGTGCTCTGTGGTTGCATGATTCGCATGGAGCTCTCTTCGGTCGTGACAGTGGCCGTAAAAGCGTAAAGTACCGACCAGGAAGCGGAAATACGGTGTGGAGTCGATGCGGTTGCCACCGAGACGCGCATGCACAAAGTGGGGCCGTCTATGCAGGGTAGGGAGAACATGGCTGCTGGGAACATATCAGGACGCTGTTTTATTGACTGTCGCAAATAATTACTGTGTGTACCGTTACTTTTTAGTACAAGATGTATTCTTTGGAATGTTTTGTAAAACAATTGGAGAAAATATTGTTACGAATGCAGCACCATATTTGTAACATTGTTTACGGACAAGGTGGTCACCGACCATGCCAACTTCTTTCAAATGATCAGTATAAACGACGCATGGCTAGCCATGTGGGGTAGCGATTGGGTTAGCGTGCCGTCGCGTGTATGTTGCGCGTGTGTTAGTCTTCTGTGCTCAAACTCATTGCGTGTGTTAAATGTATAATACCTGTGCAAATGTGAAATAAATGATATGGGAATGCAAGCAGCGTGAAAAAATATATTCAAACGATAAACATTTTTTGCCAATTTTGAATTTGACGTTGACTAGCTCCACCTGGGTATTCTAAAAGTTAGTACAAGTTACTAGCTAAAGGTAGTAAAATATGTACTATGTTCGTTAGTAACTATAACTAGCTTCATGACATAAAAACATTTCCTAGCTTGATCGTTACTACCTACGGTTACTAGGTACTGTAAAAATCAACGAGGGCCCAGCGGGTGGGCCGTTAGAACCAGAAGGACTTGGCTGGTGGGAAATCGTTTGCGTAAACACTTCCCGTGTTGGGCCACCTCGAGAGACAGGCCTACTTTACGAAGCGAGGTTCGGAACGCCCGTTCTCTGCCTAGAGAATCGAAGCTTGCGTTTCGGTCCGGGAGAGCGCGGTGGTTCTGGTTGGCACCGTTTACATCGGTGTAGTCTTTCTCGTCGCGCATGTCAGGGGGCACGTTAGAATGACAACGTCAGACCGCATCTCGAGGAATGGATGATGCAGTAGCCCAGTCGGTGCTATTCACACCTGGCTGGGCTGTCTGACTCGCCTTGCGAGTTCTAAATAAAGTTTACAAGCATCCGAACCCGCCCGACCTTTAGCCATAAAAGATACGCAGATCGCGCGGCCTCACGCGGTACTGTAAGCAATTACCTCATGTTGAGAAAGTTAGCCGATTGGTTATGGTCTCTCGACCCGTGGAAAACGCCTGTCTGATGGCGCGTCGAGGATTGGTCGGTCCACCAAAAAGGGATGGGCAACGAGCGATTTTTAGTGGAAACGCAGCAGGCGATTTCAGTTTGAGCTGGAGCTCTAGAGCGAACGCTCAGGAATCGAACACGGTCCAGGGACTCTGAGAGACAATGTCCCCGTAATCAGAACTGAATCCCACGAGCCGACCAACTCCCGAGCTTGGATAAGCTAACGAACGAGCACCTTTTTTCAACCCCATACAGGGGAAGTTACCATTCGCAGTAGTGTTTTGTTTATGTATTTTCATTCGCTACAAAAATATTAAGTTGTTTTTTGAAATTAACTACCAAGTTCACCTGGAGTTAGTCGTCGACGTCCAAGGGAAGCTATTTCGTCTCTGACAAGACCCATTCAGCTTCCCACAGCGAAGTTCGTCACCCGATCCGGACCTGATAACCCGGACGACGCAAGGTGAACCAGAGAAACCGTTCTGGTACCTAGTAACACATGTGACAAGCGGTTACTAGCTTTTACCTAGTAAATGCTACTAGCTTTTTTATAAGAGTGTACGTTAGATTTCGCTTAATTGGGGCAAATTAGTTTATGATTAGTCTGTAACACACTACGGTATATTTGTTTATTAAAACATTTTTACAGAGCAGATCATTCGTGACGCGTATTTCAGTAGGAGTAGATATATTTCTTTTTTTTCTCTCTGCCTTAGTACTCGCGGCGAAACCACTGGTCGAGAAAGTACCAATATGGTTGACGTGCGATGGCAGACCACGACTAACATAGACGGACCTTCATTTTTTTCTGTTAAGCGCTCTGTCTTTTAACTAGCACTGGGGAACAGTTACCGTATTTGAAGAATCTTGTTTTTTATGCTGTTGCGTTTTGTGGTTTTGCGGCCGACAGTCGCAGTGCCAACTGCGTCCCTCTCGACCAATACGTCTCCCACACGGCATGATTCGGAGGACCTGGAGCGCAGCGGGGTCTGAAACCCGACCTGCTTTTCAGGGGCCACTGGTCTCCCTTGGCCGACGGAGACTATGCGCTGCGAGGAGGTGCCGGGGAAGGGAGGTACGAGGGTACGAGGAGTGCACGCACAAGCCTACGCGAGGCGAGAAAATTGGAAACAACGGCCGAAACAGGTGCTAACTTCGCGCCCACCTTGATGTTCGAAGTTGAACAATTAGTGAAAAAAATTATTCCGGGTACAATCGAAAAAAGCAAATCCGGTTCTTAGGCCCGCATAAATGAACTGCGTACCGCAGAAGCCAGAACTCCGTGAGAATGTGACGCTTTTGGTGGTGATAAAAGGCGAACGTTTGAGCACATGGCATTATCTGGATCAAACGATGAAAAAAGAGAAACATCATTTCTCTTTGATCCGACAGCATACCTGAGAGTCATATTCATCAAACCGAAATGTGTCGCCCGGGTAATTTATTTCAGTAAAAATATAAATAAAACATGTCAGATAGAAAATGATACAATATTGTCTTTCCTGCTATGAATGATTTTTTTTTACTGAAATAAATTTTGCAGGCGTCCAAAATCTCAAATTTTGTTTTGATGAATACTAGGGTTAAGTAAACCTGCGCTCATAAAAAAAAATATACTTATATATTTCTTATATTATTTGGTTTAGGTAACATCATGTGATCAAACTTCTCCATTCTATCGCCATCTCTAGCCCCATATTCGTACGTAGTTTCAGCTTTCTATGATGCCTAGCTTAAATAAAACCTAAACCAGGTCTCATTTTCTCAATCCAACCCGGTTTAATATAGTAGAAAACAGATACGTCCCTACATTGGTGACACCCCGGGTAGCACAGAGTTCTGGGCCGAAATTTGACTTTTGTCTCGCAGTTTAGCGCCTTGAAAAGCAAAAAGGAAGCCAAAGTAGAGCCAAACCTGACGCATTCCTTCGCAAAGTCTGGGTACTTCTTGGCCCTAATTCGGCCAAACTTGTGCCAAACTTAGGCTTTACTGTTGGGTGGTTGGGCAGTCCATCTGACATCTTTGGGCCTAAATCTGCCGAACAAATGCCAGAGTTAGGCTTCGCTTCCTGATAGTTCGGTTGTTATCTGACAACCACGGGCCAAAGTCGCCAACCAAGTGCCAGAAGTAGGCTTACTGCCTTGCACTTCGGCTGATGAGATGTTGGATGTACGCGGGTGGTCTGCAACTTAGTTAAAAAGAAGGCAAGTTTTATTCTGCTCATAACTTCTGATTTTATTTTCGGTGTTTCTTGATTTCTCCAGGCCAAAGGTGGACTGAATCTTTTTCCGCGGCTGGACCAGGCTTTGCAAACGCATATTTCGCCGGATTGTTGTGTTCGCGCGTAGGTACGCACGCCAATATCGAGACACGCAGTGAGAATGGTTTGACATTGCAGAAACTGCTGCCGTCGTGCAAGCGCTGCGCGAGATTTATGTGCGCACGTCTTTTCAACAGATATCATTATTAGGCCGCGCATTGCAAGAGCGAGAGTAAACTCTAAAAAAGCCCGTGCGCTTACTTTCCCGGACAACACTCGGAGAGCCAATCACCGCAACTTACGGAGGCAGCTCAGCGAATGACGATGCCGAAACATATATTTAGACCAAAAACCGCAGTCTGAGTTGTGACATTAAGCAATGCAAGCATGACGTTTTGCATTGCTTACTGTTACAACTCCGACTGCGTTTTTTGGTCCGAACATATCTTTCGGCATCGTCATTCGATGAGCTGCCTCCGTAAGTCGCGATGATTGGCTTTCCGAGTGTTGTGCGGAAAAGTAGACGCACGGACTTTTTTAGAGCGTAGTTCTGTGAGTGTCTTGCATTGTGATTGAGCACTGTCATACTCTAGCGATAACAAAAACCGAGAGTGGCAGTGGCTCTGCACTCGGGGGAACTAAGATAGAATCCTGGCAGGACGATTTTTTAAAGGTTAATTTGAAGCATTTGACAGCATCAACCTAGACACTCCTTTCCATCACAGACTTTCACTCCTCTCTCCCCCCCCCTTCCCACCTCCCCCGTAGCCAAAGGTGACATTCCAAGCCTCGGGTTCGAGGCATGGAATGTCTTCACTTTCTTTCGAAAATGCAGAGGGAGGTTAGCTACGTTGTTCGTGCCCCTTTGGCCTCGCGCTTTGCTAAGCTTCCCACCTGCTTTTGTGTCTTCGTGTGGCTGTCAGCGAGCGCGACGGCCGCATTAAGCAAATCACAACGGTGGAGCGAAACGCGTGACTTCACTCCGTAGGACACGTAGTACAGAAACGCTTGGACGAAAATTTGTCACGTGACTCTCTCTGTCACGCTGATGGGATCTCTGGGGCTGTTGTTTGCGCCGTTTTCTAAGTTATAGAAATAGGCGGGCCACGTAGGTCCGGTTTCCGAAATGCACTCTTCAGTGTTCTGTTGCTTTCGTGCGTTGCAGACGCGGTCGTGCTTTTTGTTTGTAAACGGCCGGAATACATCCACGCCAATTTTTCCGTAATGGCCATTTTTTACGCCGGAGTCCGTGGAATTCTCGTGCTGTGTTTCTTGGACGCGCTTCAACAAAAAATGCTCCTCGCCGACGACAAGACGTCAGTTGAATGTGCGCAACCTGCTTTCTCGACTGTGTTTTTGGTCTGCCCGAGTCGGATTATGCATGTATCAAGGATTACATGATATCGCTTTTATTAGGAAGTACACTGCAAGTATGCTTCTGATAGTAGTTCTGCTTTCCTCTCAATCCTCGCGGTTGTTTGTGTTTTAATATATGAGTTTTGCTCGGCATACAATCAGTGTTAATTATATTTTATAACTTGCTTTCCATTTTACAGAGAAGAATGACCTTTGTAAATATGTCGAGAATAAGCTGTGCGTAATGATAGTGATTTATTGCACATCTGGGAGTGTTCGAAAAAGTTTTGTTCGTTCGTGTATGTTATTGATATGCGACAAATGATATGCAACGTCCTGTACAACACAGACTTGCACGACGTCCGGCCAATACGGAGCAGACGCATTGTAAATTATCCGCACAATATTGCGCGAACACAAGACCGGGGCAAAACGACTGTACTGCAATACTTGCCGGATATGATTTGGTGGTGCAAAACTAGAAATTTGAGCGATATTGAAACCGAATTTCAACCGGTACTGAGACTACACTGTCAGGTATCGCCGTGCTGCTTGGGAACACAGATGCTGAGATCTGACCATCGTGTTTCCAACGCTTATTTAATTTAAATTGTCTTCTGGAGCGCGTGAAAGAGCACTTCTGTTGCACATCAAGAAAATGCCAAACAGCGGCAGGCCTCTAGGGTTTCTTTGGCACTTTTGGCACTTCTTTGGCCCTCCAGTGGCTAGCCAGGGAAGAGCGGAACTTCGGCATGTCCCGAATTCTCAAATTAGGATTTTACTTTGGCAGTTATGGCTCAAGTCTCGTACTTACTTTGGCACAACTGTGGCGGACCAGAGAGAAGCCAAATTTTAACTTATCCGAAATACCCAAATTCGGCTTTGCTTTGGCAGTGATGGCTCCAGTATGGCACTTACTTCGGCACTCTTGTAGCGGACTAGAGAAAAGTCAAACTTTGGCATGTCCGAAATACCCAAATTAGGCGTTGCTCTGGCAGTTATGGCTCAAGTATGGCACTAATTCGCATGACTCAAGTAAGGCACTACTTCGGCACTCCTCTGGCGGACTAGAAAAGAGCCAAACCTTCGCATGCCCTAGTATCGCCCAACTTGGGCTATAGTTAGGCAACGTACTTTTGCACTGATGAGCGCAATGGTGCAAAACCTAACTGGGCCAAAGTTGGGCCCTTACGTTTGCCAGACCTTTGCCCAAGTTGGGCGTTTCTCTGGTGTGCTACCTGGGACGGATGATCAAGAAACAAAAAACTTCTAAACGCAAGCCCATCCATCTCGTCGTCCCTACCATCTCCGAACTGACCTAACCCGAACGGAAACTCCCGGCCCCGATAATCTCCCTCGTCTCCCGGAGGCTACAACCACCCAAGGCCCATGGACTTTTCGGCATGGGCTCAAGAGAACATCGGCGACCGGGTCCCTTTCACGATGGCCCTCGGCACGACAATGGTACCAGCGCTCGACGATGTTACAACCACGCTCGACTTCTTCGCTACGGCGGTCTCTAAAACTGCCAATCTCCACTCCACACCAGCAGCAATCCTATCATCGGGGCGCTTCAAACATTTCCACCCCCGTTTTCGGCCTCAGGTACTGTGACCCCATCATCTTCACTACCGCTTCCGTCAGGATATCTACGGTAAGCGTCATTCGCGCATTCTAACAACACAAAAGATTACCTAATCCCCACGTCCTACTCTATGCCACGTCCCAGTGCTGCCCATTACGTGGACATTTTTCACCCACGGAACTTCATGACTCGGCACGGGCACGCTACTTCGTGCTACTCTTTGCGGCCTCTTCGAGGCTTCAGGCTTACAATGGCGAATCGCGCACACGTCCCACAGAGATTACGAGAGGCGTTGAACGGGCTGCAGCTCCATCGTTCTTACGATCCGCCCACACACCCCCACACGAACTTCCGGCAGTCACATCCAAATGCATACGCATGTACTAAAGTGAGTCCAAGTTCATTCCTCTCTTTATGGCCGATTCACACGACAGACTTATCCGCAGACGGATTGATCACGTGGCGAGATGTCCGCGGTTCATCCGTCTCCCAACCGCATTTCCACACGAGGGACACGGCCAGCGGCGTAGACTTTCCATTTTCCCGGAGGGGGCAGGCTGAGAAGTTCTCCCAGAGGAGAGGGGGGGGGGATCTGCGCAATTTTCTTTACACCGGCAATTATCAGTAGTTTGGGGTACATTTTACAGCGTATGTATATCGCCATGTGTCCGTCGCTGTGTGTGTTATTTTGTTCACATGCCAGTACTAGAAGCTCATTGAATGGCACTTAAACAGCGTCTCGGTAAGGATCATGGTCCGGGGGGCTCTGCCTCCCTCGGATCTCACCAGGGGGAGGAGCACGAGCCCCGATGCCCCCCCGTAGTCTACGCCTATGGACACGGCGATCAGACGCCATCGAAGACGGACCAAACCTGTTCGCCACCCTACACTGCCACGAAATTCCGACATCGCACCATGTCACCGTTACCCATGAGAGAAATCGACGTTTGCTACCACAACAAAAAATCGTACGAAGTTGTTCCGTAGAGATCGAGAAAGAACACCGTGATAGGTTTCAGGAGTAGCGCCACTAGCTTTGCTAACCCAAGGCATGAAAGTGACACAGACAATGTCCTGTTGAGAAGGTTTTCGGCGTAGAAGTGACGAAGTTCCGGGCTCGCGTGAGGGGCTTTTGGTGATTTCTTTACGCACTCCGCGCTCGTGCACGACACTCAAGCATTCCACAGCCACAAGAGAGGTCTTGATCGGCGAAAGGCTGCTTGGATGAGCAAGAATAATTGCGGCGTGCTAGACGAGTTTTGATGGAAGCTTCTTGACACGGACGCGGAGGAGTACCGGAGCCTTCGTCGCGCGGACAAAGCTTCTGCAGTTTCTTTCAATAGTGGAACCATGAATTGCGCCACAGAATGAACCAGCGAACGCAAAAAACACTACGATGCGCCATTTTTTTATTTTAATTTTAATCGTTCGAAAACCAAAAACCAATAAAACATTGCACCTTTGCTAGGGTAAAATCTTTTCAAGTGCATCTCCGCTCAAAATCAGTGAGTGAAAAGGCGTCCGTCCTATTCTGTCCGTGCGTCCGCAACCGAGAAGCGGATTGCAGGAATCGCTGACTTGACGGTCCCGTGGTACACGGTCGGCGGACGAAAATCTAGGATTCGATTCGTCGTGTGAATCGGATAATATCGCGTACATTCGCGGATCGCGGAAGGGCAAGGTATACGTGTGTCGTTTCTATCTCCTTATAGACCAGCACGCAAAGAACAAACAGGTCCGTGTTTGTCCACACTAGGTGTGGGCATCGCGCATGCGCAGAAACCAGGTTTGCCAGAAGTGTCTGCGCGTGCGCCGTACCGGCAGCCGCGCCACCGCAAAGCCGTGACGTAAGAGCCGAGTGCTGGTGCATACCGCGCATGTGCGGGTCACATGACGAGTCGCTCACTGGATGTGCCGTAGTCTTCAGGATGCCTCGGAAGAGGAAGGAGCGAACTAAAGACGAGATAGCTGAAGAGAAGCGGCGAATGTGCCGAGTACGACCGTGCTCAACCCGCCAAAAAGGCGACGAAGAATAAATAAAAACAAACAATCCATGAGCCATTCTACTTTGTGAAGGTGGAGGTCCAGCGATGCTGCTTAGCACACGACACAGACGTGACAAAGAATTTTGAACAAAGGTGCGAACTATCGCCGCCCCGAGGAGCCGGAGGAAACTACACATGCGCGACGGGACCGCCACCCGGCGGAAAGTAGACGCGCGACGGGACCACCACCCCGGAATGGCGGAAGGAAACTAGGCACGCAAGCGCGTGGAACGAGGACAAGGAGAGGGCGCGCGATTTCTTGTTGACGCACATGAAAAATTCACGGAACCCTAGCTATAGACAGCTTCGCTGTAAAATGGGGTCGATTAGCCAAGGATTTCGCGGGGCAGGCCCCCATTAAGGGGAAGCAACGCTGTCGCATTTCGACTTAATGCGAAGCAAAGCACCCCAGAAACACGACCCCATTTTGGCGCGGCAGTTTCATTTCCTGTTGGCTCACCAGCGTCGGCAGTCAGGGCAGTGAAAGTGACTCGTCGTCTGCAGGACAACAACCACCATGACGCTGCGAAGGAAACGGGGATTCCAAGCCTACAGTCAGCATCACACCTCGTTTTATTTTAAATCAGAGCGTAGCCGACGTCACGAGCCGATGGGACCAATCAAATAGCGCCAAAATCGCTACTTCAAAATGTTCGTCATGTCATCCCTCTGTACGTGATTTGCAATGAGGTAGAGGGCCTTAGAGCGATAAACTGGTATCCCGTTCATCAGGCAAAAGTGACCTCCCTTGGCTGCCGCCATGTTATACAATTTTGACCACTAGACACGTGATCGCTACCAAATCCTGAGGCTTTTACGCAAAACTGAGCCAAAATTTGTATTGCGATCGCTGTAAAAAACACGATGAACTATTTTTTCGATACTTTTATCCCCAGAGATCAGTATCTAGTTCCAATACAAACCCAAAATACAGCACCGCGGCTAACGGCATCTAGCGGTGGCATTGCGAAGCTGTCCGAGTTTTTGTCGTAAAAGCACGTTTTGGACTTAAAACACACGAAACATAACCCATGTCGTCAGAACTGTTATTAAATATCAATAAGTAATTATTTGTGCGCGGTACGTCGTTAAAGTCTAGACGTAAAACTAAAAGGTCACGTGTTTAGTGGTCAAAAATGGGCAACATGGCGGCGGCCAATTGAGGGTTACTTTCAGCTGCCAGTTTAGCGCCTCTAAGGCCCTCTACCTTGTTGGTTTTTGCTTACTAATACAACCAAATGCATAAAGTGTACCGTAACGTTGCTGATTTAGTTTGCATTTGTGCAGGGATTCCACAGTGGCCTACAGGGGTCAGTTTTTTCGAAAGGGGTCTCTTGTAATCATGAAGCGGAAACGACTGAACACCGGACTGGAAATAAGCCATGGACCAAAGATGCAGGCTCATAACGCCAACAAAAGAACGAATAGAAGGAAATGGAAGCACACAATAAGACACAACACATTTATTTTGCTCATTTTTATGTTTGAATGCACAGCGGCAGGAATGTCAGTTTCTTTCGCCTGTCTGGAACTCCCGCGAATACTGTCTATGGGGGGGGGGGGGATGATACCCTCACCCTTTCATAAGGATAGCAATTGTAACAGCTGGACAAGAAACAAGCTTAGGAGCAGGGTGAACTCTCTAAATGCAAACCAAGAGTTCTCCCAATGTTGCAGGCCTTTCTGTACACGCTTAATGTAGGGAATAAATAAAACAAAAAATAGAGTAAACCACCAAGGAAAACAGAAGGGCTTCACTAGCGTCCTCATGTGTCTGTCATTTTGAAGCTCAGACATCTCCAAATGCAGCAGTTTGGAAACCTACTTGAGTATTAGTTTAACGTCAATTCCGGATATAGCGACTTCGGCGCTTGTAAAACGATCCGTCAAAGGTGAGAATTATCCACCACAAATGGTATATTATTATTTTCCTTTGTAACGTTCACCAACGGGTTTGCGAAGCTCCAGTACAAGGAGTAGTACTACTTGTACTGGGGCTGCAAAAAGGAGCACTGCGATTCTGTTTTATTTGCTTATGTTGCTTGCAAATATAGCATTATGGTGTCATTGAAGTCGACATAAATTATGCAATGCAGAAGTATCATCAAGAGTGATTAAATTACATGTCGAAGTATTTGTACTCTATTCAAGATATTTTTCAGGAAACAGTAACCGGAGTAGTACACTAAATAATTTTTGATCATGTATTTACTAACTTATCTTAAGTACTTTGGACGAGTATCTTGTCCAACACTTGTTCGAGCCTTTGACCGCACTCTGACTTGAGATGAAACGATAGCTCGACCTTTGCACGCGCATTAAAAGGCGGCCAGTAAATAAACCCTGGGCGCAAAAATTCCACCTTTTTTGCACCTGCAAGATTTTTGGCTTCTGAAGCGCACGTTTAGTCGGGCGGAAGCAGACGACAAAGAACAAAATGCAGGCTATACATCCGATCACCTTTGACTCCTCTAGTTTCGGAGACCCTTGTGGGGATGGGCGGACGCGTCGAGGGGCGGGTTTGAGAAGCTCCAAAAATAAACCCCGAGCTTCGAGAATGGGGGAACGGGGAATGGGGGTATGGGGAGGGGGGGAGTGGAGCTGAACGATGAAGTCGGCTGGCGTCGTTTGCGCACACGGCAGTTCAGAGAGAACCCTGAGACACCGACGACAACGGCGGCGTGGAGCAGGAATGGCGGTGGCGACGAACGCGAGCAGGCTCGGGGACTATATTGGCTCATGAATTATTCACAGAGGCTCCCCCCCCCCTTCATGCGGGCTTGCACACTACAGGTCCCACTGTCTCGACCAGGACAAAACATGGCCCGCCAGTTTTCCCCAAGCCCTTGTTTTCCCAACTCCTGTGATAACGGTGCGCCTACTTTTTCCCCCACCTTTCGCTTTTGATCTCTCTCCCTCTCTTTCTTCCACTTTCTCCCTCTTTCTATCTTTCTCCGTCCCTACCCCAGGGGATAAACGTGCAGGGTCCCGGATACAGTTTCCAGCGAGCTGCCTGCTGTGCTGCGGTTCTTGGCTTTGATTCGCCTGGTGGGCTCTAGCGCTTTTGGGGAGGGGACACGCAGGGACGCGTAGCTGTGCCATTGATTGCTATTTCGTGTACGGCGAATGTTGTTTTGCAGTTCTTTTTGGGTGGCGGTGGTTGAGATTGTACTTTTATTGTTTCCGTTCAACGAGGACGTCCAAAGCACACGCGTACTATTTTTCTTCAAAGTTGACAGAGAGATGAAACAGTTTTGCCTGCAACAAGGTTGATTAGGATGACAAACGATCGGGCGTCTTCAAAACTAATGATAAGGGTGGCTTCTTTCGCTGACTTCGATAAGCGGTACTGAGTAAAATGCTGAATCGTTTATTAAGGCCCAACTTTGTTTGCTTGAGCGAACGCACAAACCCGGTGGCAGGTTTGTGGCATATTGGAGCCTTGTGCGCATGCGCAATGATCGGGTGGTAACGTTGTTCACGTGCTTTAGTGTGAATGTTAGCGCGTGCGATGGTGTCCTTGCGGGTGTGCGCGCATTCCCCTGAGTATATACGTGTGGGGTTTGTAGGCTAGTTGACGCGTGCATGCACGCGCTTGAGTGCGTGATAAGGTTCGTACGCGTGCATGCGCTGGTATGTACCTGTTTGTTTTGTAGCGTTAGCTACACTGGCCGAGGTTGAGCAGTTTCGCGTGGCTCTCATAATGAGCCGTGCTCATTATGAAAGCCACGTGCGGCCACGCGCTACGCGCGAGCCACGCGCGGCGGCGGTGGCTCCTTCGTCGCCGCCGCGCGCTTTGTATAATGAGCACCGCTCGCATGATGAGCACGACTCATTATGAGAGCCACGCGAAGCCGCCGCCACGCGCTCCACCGCCGCCGCCGCGACCGCCTCGCCCGCCTCGCCGGTCTGCGCATTCCAGAGGAGTGACATCATAGCCGCGGCAGACGCACTGGCGCCGCCGCGCGCCCAGCTGTGCGCCTCCGTTGCGCAGTAGCCAAGTCTGACGCTGCACCGGAGCCGCTTGATAGCGACTCTCATTTCGTGCGCATAAGCTCACGCTACGTATATCCTGGCATTGCCAAGCTAAGCCACCGCAATTTTTTTCACAGCGTCGCGTCTCCACTCGTACGTTCCGTTTCATGTTTGTCGGTCTATTTCTTCCAGTGCACGCGCACCTGTGATGGTGTGATTGCGTGTTCCTGTATATTGTTTACATGCTTCTCTTGTTCCCGCGAAAAGGCGATAACCAAACATTTCCCCGACTGGTTTATGGATAGGTCCTGCCTATTCTATGAGCAGGTTTATTGATTGGTGTTGACGTGTGCGTGAATATTCTCATGTTATGGACGTCTGGTACTATTTGTGAATACGTATGAGTTCAAACACGCGCCAACTATTTTGTTCGAGGCAACACCCCATCTGAAAGGATACGTTTGGATAATACGGATGACTGATTGCGGTGGTTACAGTATGTGCTCAGACCTAAGGCGATACGACATTTGCATAAAAAGGAAATGTTTATTGACCAGATGTTTCATGCTGCAGGGAGCAACTGGCTCCTGCTCTGTTTACTGTTTACTCATAAAAAAAGACAACGAACGTGACTTACGTTAGCTTCGATTGGATTTAGGGAATGTCGTTATGATAACAAGAATGGTTGTCTAGATAACCAAACAAAAGGGCTATACTCCGTTTATTATTGAGTCCAGACGCAGCCGACGCTACGAGCCGGTCGGACCAATCAGGCAGCATCAAAAGCGCATCGTCATGGTGTTCGTTCCGTTTCCGTACGTGTTGTATTATCGCTGAACCAATCATAAATAGAAAAGACCAAGTGACTTGCGCTTTTGAGGCTGCTTGATTGGTACCACTAGCTTCTAGCGTCGGCAGCGTATAAATTTAAGCTGAAACGAAGTATAGACGGGAGTGTTCTTGTTTTTTTATAATCAATAAAATTGTATTATTCCGCGGTTTCTCAACGTGCAACATATGCCGAAGAACGTGTAAAATGCTCTGCCGCGTTGTGTCTAAGCAACACTAAAGTGCTTTATATCTTTTCGGAGCGCAAGTTCGTCTGCTTCTTTTGCTCGGGATGTGGTGACGTCAGAACGCCGAGCTCTTATTGGATTTGATTGAAGAATAGTGGGTAGGCCTCAAGGCAACTTGCTTTGAGATCTGCCCACTACCTTCAATCAAACCAATCAGAGTTCGGCGTTCTGACGTCACCACAAACCCTGCCAAAGTAGCAGACGCACGAAGTTGCGCTCCTTATTGTACATTGCTATCAAAGTTACTGTCCCGTGCGGATGGCTTAATCTAGTTGTTTATTTGCACGTGCTCTCGCGTAAATGATACCCTATAGGTAAAACCACGTCCTCGAGCCACCATGCATGACAGTGTTGCACACTAAGTATGAAATGGAGCATATAGGTACATGAGAGCAGATGACGTATTTGTTGCCGAGCCGATAGACCGAAAAGAAAGAGTAAAAGTATTTCTATATAAATCAAATAAATAATTCAAATTGGTCATAAAACTACGGGAGGACGCTTAGGCTTTGCTTTTATGAGTGGAACGCGATAGCAAAACATTCAAACCCCGTTCGTTCCCAAGCCCTGCAGCGTCTCTGCGTGGCCTATTAGCTCCGAGAGCAAACACAAGCGTCGCTGCGGTCGCCGCGTCCTGATTGGGTGAGGTGTACCGTGATGTCAGGGGAAAAACTCCGCTCCGCGGTCTCGCATCCGGCTCGCTTCTTTGCACCGGTTTCCTGGTTTGGCGTTGTGTTCCGCAAGCACTTCGAGGAGCAGGACCTCGTTTACCCTGTGAACAAGACGCTGAGTTAGTCCGATATTGACATGTTTCCGTGCATTTTATAAGCCTGCTTGTCACTTTTACATTTATGATTGGGTTACAAATCCCGAAAGCTATCGGCGGAGGCGATTCCACCTATGAACCTCCCCGTCCGTCCACACGACACAAGGATATGTTGCGAGGGGCCGGTGAAGCGGCGGCGTAAGTGTTTCAGACGCTGGAATTCTGTTCCTTGTATGTTCATGATTTAGGAGAATATTACATCCGGCTCTGCAGGCATTTTAAATAGCATTTATATCAAGGGCCTTTGGTCGATCGGCAAATTAGCTCGCGACCACGACTCTGCGCGTTCCACCCTGCATGCGCTGGTTCGCAGATGTTTTAAAGGCCCTGGGTCTGAAGGCCATTGAAGTGCTCGTGGAACAGAATTTGTTTACATAAGTATAGTTTCTTCGTTAATTAATGATAAAGTTCATACACGTATGCAGGCATGTTTTAGTTTTTAGAAGATGCACAATTACCTGAAATTAGTTTGTATCGGTAGCAGGAAAAACTGCCGAATTGTCCTCGAGTGCCTGTATGAGATCTAGTGAACTACCCAAAATATGCACAGCAATAGTACTGTAATTTGGAATGTTTATACTTTTTCCTGACATTCTTTCTTTAGTCCAGACTTAGGTACTGGGAAAATACACTATTTAGTTTGAATTATCATTTCCAATTAAATGAGACACTACTGCACGTCCCGAAAAGCTTCTTCAGCACCAAACTCCCAACAGCTGGGCTCTCTGACAACAGCGGAAAACAGGAGGAACATCAAGCATTCGAACGGCTGTCCAGTGGTAGATGCTGCACTAGTAGAAGAAAATGTGCAACTTGTGAAGGGTGAAAGATTGCTTGAGAAAAATTCTGGTACTTTAGCTTCAGGACAATTTGACTCAGCTAAAATCTCAATCTTAGAGCCTAAGGGACTAATAACGGGCTAGACACCTTCGCTTATGTTTGTTGTACATTACTTGAGGGATAATATAAACAAGTCGACAGATACCACCAGTGAAATTCCGTGAAATGCTATCCGAATCCAGAAAATGTCAAATGCGAGCAATGTATATAAATGAATGTTCCTTCTTCCTTTACTTTGCCTCTGTACTGTGGCTGTTTCACATGTGATTCTCTCTATATGGCCCAGACTGTATTTAATATGTTGCTCGAGCCGCGTGCAGCTCTTCTGCTTCGGCGATCTTGTTTAAAAACAGATTAAAAAAAACAACGAAAAAGTATACATAGCTTGCCAATTCATTCAGACCATCAGCAGCATTTATTGTACGAGATGTAAATCTATAGTAATGCTCCTGCAATTGTGGCCATATTTCTTTATTTTCATATACCAGCTGCGATTCATGCGTTGCCTGCCCTGTCAACCAAGCCTGAAATGTTGGTTGAAGTTTCGCCTGCAACTACAGTCAAAACTTCAATATAGCCACATATTGATATTTACACCTCTTACGAAAAACATGCACAAAAAAATATTAAATAGAAGCGAGCGAGCCCACAGCTAACGTCGTCACAACCTCCACAGGGTGAACGGGGCGAATCGGGGAAAAATTCTCTCCTCGCCGTGACGTCACACCGGTTCGCCGTAAGGGGGCGCCACGCGAACTTCTCGGGGCTAATACTCTCTCAACGCTTAATCTGACACTGGAAGCTTCACCCTCAGCGTTATCTTTCTGCTGTGGATAACACAAGTGTTAACGCGCAGGCACGCGCAACCAGAGCACTGCGGAAGCCAGCAAGCTTGCGCTGAAGGCGGAGCTTCTACTCTCAGCTTAATGGTGAACGAAGCATAGTCTGTACGGTGTCTGGCTCGCAACAGAAAATCCGTGGGTTCAACTGCCGCCTCCGCCTAAAATTCTTATTTTTCTTCTTTCATTTAAGGCAAAACAATTACGTTATGAAGTGAAATCATTTAAAACACGCTGTGCTCTTTACTTCTCATTGCATGCCGTGTTTTAATCACTTTCATTCCACGAGTGACCTCACGTTTTATGTGAGCGTTGTGGGTTGTCTGAAATTCCAACGCAAGGTCATGTAGCTGTGACATCATGACCCTATCGACCAATCTTGGATTTTCAGGTCCGAACGCCACCAAGGCCGGCTTTTCTGCAACACGAGCTCCTTAAAGCTGTCGATTTAAAAGGATTGTCCGGTGAGAGCCGGAAGTTCTTAAGGCCTTGTTATGTTAACACCCACTACAGCGCACAATTGCAAACGTACACTCACTCCTACACACAAAAAGAAAGCAAAATTCAAACGAACCGTGCTGAATTTTGCTTTCTTTTTGTGTGTAAGGAGTGAGTGTATGTTTGCAATTGCGCGCTGTAATATGTGTTAATATGAGCGACCAACTCGCCCGAGCTGCTACGCCTTGTTATGGTTACTTGGCGGGAGCTTAATGATTATCATAGGCCATTTTTATTCTATAAAAGAACACCTCACTTTAGTGTTATTAACGAGGGATAACATAGAAAACTCCATGCATGATTTCGCAGGTATGAATGGCTGCGGTCCAATGCCTGATGTGACGTAGCGCCAGGCTTGCAATTGTCAGGTCATTTGCCACATTAATCCGTGGGAACACATTGCTCCAGACGAACCGAAACATTCCATTTTACTCGCCAATGTCACTCTCTGAGAAATTTGAAACGACACAACCACACAACGAAAATTCCCTTTCATTCACCAAAAACAAAATAATTCTGGCGCAGCAACTATGGTGAACCTCGTCGTAGCGCTCTCGCAGAGGACAAAATTCGAAGGGTGCTTCAGTCCGCCGCCATCATTGCGTGATATTACGTCATAGCCTCCGCTGCACTGAAGGTGGAGGAGGAAAGCGATGTTTGTGCACGCTTGGTTTATTTGGCACGGACAATCCCTTTAAATTTATTTTCTACCGAGACCCATGCTAGAGCTAAAGGGAGCGGTGCTACCGGCATAGACGTGCGTATGTACCGCATTGCTTTACGAAGGCGGTCTCTTTGCCCTATTTTCTGCAAAGTGGTGTCCTGTAAAGAGGAAGTCAAAACCATCTCTAAGGTACTTTTTACCCAAGTACAGGGTTGATGTTGTGCGATTACGAAATAAATGTTGCTCATCTTCTAAAGCTTTAAATGAACTGCAGTGGTAAATCTTTGCGAAACAGGGTACATCGGAGGAAGGAGACTCGGCACTCAGGTAAAACACCGAATCACGCGGAAAAGAATTTTCAGAATTTGTATTAAAGTAAAGTAGTGTAACGTTATTCCAGTTGTGTGTGATAGGGGTTGCACATTGCGTAATTTGAACGCGGAATTATTTGAGAGCCTTTCTTTCGCAACGCTTTAGCGCATCTTTAGGTGTTACCACGACATAAAAAGACTCGCTCGAAAACGCTTTTCAACACGAAAGCCTTCAGGCAGAAAAAAAGGTTTAGAGGAATTTATTTTAAAGCGGCAGAAATCGATTGCTCTTTCGTTTTATAGGGATTGAAGTAGGTGATGCAATATGTGAACGTGTGATGTTTACGTGGAAACTCGTACAACCGCCAGCTTTTCACACGTAAAAAAGCCTTTTTTTTCAATAGAATACAAACCTTGTTTTACAATCGCGTCTTCAGACCACGTATCTACGCACTTTTGAATCCAAAGATCACATTCAGTGTTTGTTGCTGCCACACTTGTGTTGGTGTTCATTTCGTACTTATGTGCACACCACAAAGCAGTACTCGCTGGTGTGCGTTGAAAAAATCGAAACAGCAGAAGGCTCTTCTGACCTCTATAAAGTGCGCTAATGTATAATAAAGAATTCCTCACCCAAGTGACATTGTATTTGGTTCAATTATTACGTACCGGTAGGCACATACCACACAGAAAGATAAGAGAGAGGCCCATAATTTTTTGTTATTCAATATTATATCGTGTCAGTTACTCGAGTCACCCTTTAATTGTCTCACTTTATTCAAACCTCTGTTACTTCCTTTTAATGAAGCTGACGCCTCTACATATAGATTCCTAGCAGCTCAAAGAATGAAGGGTGTGGCGTAATATTTTCATGCATTCAGCTTCATTATTTGTTCTTAGGCATTCTTACCAGATACTGCCGTATTCTTATTGGCTAACCGGTAATAATAAGATGATGTGGACGAACCCCAACTTGCGCTTTTTATGCTGTCAGTCGCTATAACAGTTTTATTTATTCGAACAACAAAAAATATGATATAGGGTGCTTCAAGCCAACTCTACGTTTTAAAACGAGTCGGAAAAGTCAGAGTTTTTACGTAGAAAGCTCAAACTTTCATCGAATGTCCTCTGAGTAAGTCAGTTTTACGATGTAAAATTGTAAGCCGCAGTTATTTTCTCGTAAAAATAATTAGAACAAAAACTTGCCGAAGTCAAAGACACGCGCTTTCGCGCACGACTTTGCTACCATCGCCATTTACTGGTAATGCTTTAGACCGATTGGCGCTGCGAGCAGAAAACGCACTCTGTTGTCTGCTCGCTGCGCCTATCGTAAAATGGCGCCACAGGTATATACAGTCGACTAACTCGGTCGTCTTTGACCGCGTCCCAACCTTGACTTTGACAAGATTGCTGCTCTCATCTTTTTATTACTGCACAAGAACTGCGCCTTCAAAGTTTACACAGTAAAACTGACCTACTCAGTGGGCATTCGGTGAAAGTTCGACTTTTCTATGTGCAGGCGCCCATATTGCCTGCTCGTTTTAGAACGGAAAGTCCTCTGGGGACACCTTATAGACACTATACGTGGAGCCACTAAACAAACTACTCTGAAGTATAGCGAACCTTCGGACATCTAGGTGCTTAAAATCGTTGAACACGCGGGTATCTGAAACTTCACTAGAAATTGCAGAAAACACTCTTGCATCCTTCACAAATGTTAAGACAGTTCGTGACATAGGAAAACGATATCGCTTGAGTTCCCTGACAACGTTTGCTAGCGCTCGAGAGATTCGCATTTGTGAATCGTAACGATTGTCTATTACGCCCACTATTCTCTTCGTGCGAAAATGGCAGCGCTCACAAGAAATTCAGGGAATAGGGTGGCGACAATCTAGCGCCCCTTGCTGCGCTGTTTTCAAGGTTCAGGGTTCAAGGTTCAATGTGTTTGGTGGCACAACTTCCATACAAATGAGTGCCTGAGGCAGCCAAAAGGCAGAAGCCCGTACAACAAAGTGCTGGCTGCCTCCTCGGCTGTGTGTTAATAGGTGAAATGATGATGATCAATATACAAATGAAAGGGAGGAAGAAATGGTATTTGCACAAAGTTATTGAGCTCGGAAGGCAAGCGACACAGTCCTGCTAAAGTCGCGGAGTTCGTCCCAAGTCCTCGGCAGGGGTGGGCAAGTGCATTCAGGTAATGACAGGTACGAGCTCACCGCGAAGGGGAACAGTGAAGCTTCGTGTCGCCGGGTGCGGGCGCGGAGAGGATGGGACAGCCTGTCCGACTAGAGATACGGGGAACTGATGCTACGTGGAGCCGGCCAGCGAAGGGCCAGCGGCAGCGGCAACGGAGTCGGACATGCACCACTGTTCGTCGGTGGCTCAGGCGGTGCCAGTCAAGAGACCGCAGGCGTTCATCGTAGTCAGAGGAATGGTCGTTCTAGAAACAACAGATATTGCTCGCACAAATGGCCAAATAGTTATCTGGTATATATATATATATATATAAAAGAGAGAGAGAGAGATAGAGAGAAAACGTAGCGCGGGATGACGAAAAGAATATACGGAAGAAAACGCACTTGAGACTGTTGTTGGAGTTTTTAAACATAGTATTCGTAAAGTTGGTCGACGTTTCGGCCTGAGCCAGACCAGTCTCGAAAACGGTCTGGCTCAGGCCCAAAACGTCGACCAACTTTACGAATACTATGTTTTAAAAAACTCCAACACCCGTCTCAAGTGCGTTTTCTTTTCGTGCGCATATAAATATATATTTATTTATTTATTTATTTATTTTTGCTGGAGCGTTACCAGATGATTAGGAAAGAACATGTTCCTGAACAAGGCGCAATGCAGAATGAATATTCTTTGGTTAGTCAAGAAAGGTCCTTTACTCGGTCGAACAGATGCGTTTATCGTGTGTTCACCTAGTGAGGATAGCCCCGAAAGCGTACCGCAATAGACCAATGTCAAAAGCCTGGAAGCGTACCCCAATAGACCCATTTCAAAAGCCCGAAAGCGTACCCCAATAGACCCTTTTCAAAAGCCAGGAAACGTACCCAAATAGACCCCTTTCAAAAGTTCGTGTCGTTACGCAGCATCTCCTAGGCCGCCATATTAAGGCACTCTCTTTTGTGCCTGCAGTTGCCTTAGGTGCTGCGTCTGGGCTGGCGTGTAGTCAAATCGGATCTTGTATTAGAGCGGCCGAAATTCAGAAGCCGCGATCGCTATACTGGACACCAATTCGCGGGTTAAAGGACCCATGAAACGAATTTTGGACTGCAATATATCAATTTATATTGGTATTTTACTAATAGCACGTCGTTCAGTGGGCCAAAAGAAAAAAGTAGCAAGTCAAAAGCCTGACTTTCGGTACGAAAATTTGAAAAAAACAGCGGACTATTTCGTACCTCCTTTCCTTCGTAAGCTCGTTGCCTTTCTCTGTGATACATCCGCGGACCCCGCAGCGTGTCATTGGGCCCCCGCAGCGCGTCACTGGGCCCATACGAACGTCACACGACACCGGACCTCACTTATTCCTTTCACCCCTAAGCTGACATTGTGGTGGAAGCTACGGGCTTGCCGGACCAATCAGCCGCCTCCCTTTTACCATCTGACCTCATTCTCTCCGCGTGGGTATGCGCGAGAGAGCGTGATCACGTGGCAAAAGTGTGGCTTGCCCAAGGAGCACGTAGCTTCCATAGCACTGTCAGCTTCGGGGTGAACAGGGTGGGGAAAGCAACTTTTGTCTGGATTTTGAGCGACGGCTAATCTTCTAGGGGAGAATGGATGTGCCCGGATTAGACAAACGAGAGTCCGAGCAAGAGGGGACTCCCCCTTTCCGTCTTCTTGAACTGTTTGGTAGAATGAGCGATTTATGAGTTGAGGAGGAAAGCTAAACAGGAAAAAGTTGGAAAAGCGTTTCATGACTCCTTTAATGTAGTCAAAACTGTGACCGCACGGGCATTGGCGCGCTTTGAGCACGAAGCTGTGGGATCACTCCCGGCTCTGCAACCATTTAATCATTACGATGATGCATTGCCTTCAATATGACAAAAGATATTTTAAAGTCTAACGAAACACCCTTTGGTATCCGTGCTCTCTTAACTTATCTGCCTCGATATATTTGTTTCATAACTAGGTTGTTTTTTTGAAATAATCACTAAGACAAAAATCGCCTCTGACAGGCCTCTGACAGGCCTTTTTGGCCTCTGATAGGCCAAAAAAAAATTTGTTTTCATGCTAAGCGTTGAAATGGCATATCAGGACATTACAAAAAATTGTTTCACTATAGAGTTGCGTAGTTTTTTTTATAAAAAATAGAAACACGAGGCCCAATTCAAAAGTTCCCGCCGTGCACTGTGACGTAACGGTGTACCGCAAGGTGTAGGGACGGTCAGAAGACAGGCATCGACCTACGTCACTAAAAGTGGGTTCACCGGAAGTCACGTGAGTTTCCCTCCTCGTGCTCCCCGCGACCGTGCCTAAGTTCTTTTTTTTTATTTTTCTTTTCGTACGAGCCATCGTAGAAAACGAAGTTTCAGTTCCACTAGCTCTTTACCGCTGCACCATTGGTTAGTTTGCGTGCTGTAAAATTTGAGGACGAAGAGTCAGTGGATCGACGTGATGGAGGTCAATGATGAAAGCGTTGCAGGTACAAGCCAGTGTACGAGTGCTTGCCGTCAGTCCGATAATACAGAGCTATACTGAAAGCAAAACAAGCTATCAAGTTTTGAAAAAAAAGCATTTTTTAGAACGCTCGCAGAAATTAGGATTGCTAGTGCATACGACACGCCGGATCGCATTGCTGAAGGTTCAGACACCGATATCGTTGAATCATCGGATTCTCTCCAGGCTAAGGATGCCTGCCGTCTAAAGAATACGAACTGGTTTGTGTACAAAGTACAAGTAAACGTCGAGCACAAAGTACGTATTTTGTCTAGAACATGAGTAGAACTTGTTTACTAGGTGCACATGCGGCCGATGTATGTCTCTTGGAAATGCATGCAGTGTGATCTCTTCTTCAGTTGCTGAAATACCGGGACAGTCCCTCACACAGCACCTTCTAGGCGTTGTAGTAGATCACGTCCATTCACTGACTCCGCTTCTTCTACCTTTACAGAAACATTAAGCGATGAAAGGAAAATAAAAGAAACCGTGTCTGCTTGGATCGCTCGTGGAGGTGCGGAGAATAACAAAAATATTAAAATATATATTACACGCGCTCGCGGTAAGCACGAGGAGAGATACAACTCACGTGACTTCCGGCGATGCCTCCACTTCTGACCGCCCCGACACCTTGCGGTACACTGTTACGTCACAGTACACGGCGGGGAACTTTGAATTAAGCGTCGTATTTGTATTTTTTATAAAAAAAAAAACTACGCCAAGCTCTATAGCGAAAAATTTTTTTCGTAATGTCCTCATATGCCATTTTAACGCCTAGCATGAAAAAAAAATCATTTTTGGCGTGCCAGAGGTTTTTTAAGCTCCTGAGTGAATATTGGTAGCTCAAGCTCGCTCGGAGTCTGCAGGCAAACGCGCGTAGATCCGAGCCACGATAGGACAGCGAAACTGTTCGACGTTAGAGAACGTTAATCTCTTTTTGAAACGTGAATATGACGCTCGATGACGTAACGCTCCTATAAATAGCCCTAACTGTATAAGATGAAGCGACGTAAAGGAAGCTACGAACTGACGCTCGGTGCTTTCTTAGAATCATTAAGAAAGTACACATCCCCGGACGAGGCGAGTGCATTGTTGGCAGTCAAAAATATATATATATAACCATCCATCTCAAGAAAAAAAACAAACCCAAGTGATTGAGTGACAGAGGCGTGCGCTGTCTTCGAGAAAACAAAAATAAAATAAAAATTCAAACAATGACAAAATGTAAGAATTTTGACGTCCCAGTGAGACGCTCCTCGTAAGAAAGACGATTTTGCTGCCGCCTTTCGATAAGACATGTCTCGTTAGACGGAGGATCGAAGAGAAGATTTATTGCTTTTGTAACGGCACAAAAGCTCAAACACGAAAAAAGAAAAAGAAAAAAAAGAACGTTTTTGACATTAAGCTACGACACTTAATAACGGGACACGGGACAATCGACACAGACATTCTTGAAACGTGGCAACGTCAATCAGGAACACGGAGACGTTGGTTTGAAAAGCGTTTTCGGTTAGCTTAGAAAAATAAGAATAAAAAAAGGCAAGCAATCAGACAGCATAGGAGACAAGACACGCAGCTCCCCTCACCCCTCCCCATCCTCTGCAGCTCAAGGTCCTCACTAGAGGCTCAAAGCAGCGCCGTTCAGATTGCGTCAACGTCGCCGCCAAAGCGCCTTGAAGCGTCTTGCAATGCGTGCGTCGTTAAAACGCGGCGTCGTCAAGACGGACGCGTCTGTCGGTTTTTTGCGACTCTATCGTCGAGTTTCAGCGCGTTTGCCGCTTGGAGGCGGTTCGGGGATTCACTAGCTATGACGTCATGCGCAGGTCTTGTCTTCCAGGGAGTAATGATCAGACAAAATACCCCGAGGCTCGCTTGTGACGTCATTGGACCCTGCTGGCGGTCATTTGCAATTGTTTCCGCCGAGAAGAAAACAAATTTGCGGTGAGAATCACATACAGCAGAAGGTACGCTCTTAGCAGTAAGGCTACCGCAACGGCCGCTAGTGTGACGTCGCCTCCAGATAAGACTAAAAAACTTACACGAGATATAGAAACACTGAACAATGCGTTTTGTTTTTTCTGGCGACTGTTCCTTATACTTAATGGCAGCATGAAATGTTTTTTTTTAATTTCTCCTTAGCTTTCGTCCTCAACCCATAAGCGAAATGAGAAATCAGGTGGTCGTGACGTAGAATTTCACTGCTACCGGAAGCTCTTCTAGCCGTCTGTGGATCCGCGGGAATAGACATCCGTGTTGCGTGCGTTTAATTCAATCGTCGACAAATTTAAAGCTATAGCGAAAAACTTCTCAGCCTTCTTGCCGACTTGGTCGGCCTTCCACGACTGACCAGTCTGATTAATTTTGCTTTCATCGACGTAAATAAGAGTAATGTCAGGTTGTCTAGTTTGACGGTCTTGGTTTCGGAATGCGATGATTCGAAGCTTCCACCGAGCTTTTTAAGCGGACCATAAAACCTGCCATTCGCGAAGGATGATGAGTGGCGTCACCGCACCCATCGAACGAGAATCCAAATATTCGTCGCCGGACCGATTGTTGACGGGCGCATACGTCCGACTGACGCAGTGCTCATTTCAAATGCGTGAGCTTGTTTCGGCGGATGCATCACAGTAAAAGAAGGAGGGCTTTCGAAGTAAAGAAGGGAAGAAATAGTCCGCTATGTTTTCCCATGGTCCTACTAAAAATAAATCTTTTTTTTTCTTTCTACCTTAGTGTACTAGTTTTCCTTTGAACCACTAAACGATATAAAATTAATGAAATCCCAGTCTAAATTCCTTTATTCCATCCCAAGATTAATTTCATGGATCCCTGAATTTTTCTCACCGAGGCATGGTCACTTTATGCACATGAATGTAGAGACTACCACAAAAAAGCTCATTCGTTTTTTTATTTATTTTTTAAATTAAGTGGACTACTAGAACAGTGTTATTGTTTTGTTTTTACTCCTCTAATATTATATCGCCTGGTGCAATGCAGAAGAACTATGCGCCGAAAAATTGAGGGAGGGAAAAGTTCAGAGCGCGCAGGGACGTCAGATTGCCTTGCTGTGTGTCGGAATAACTAGGAGTACAGTGGAGACAAAGGCAGCGATAGTTTCGGGTCTACCCCCTAATAGTGTCAATCAGATTTTGGCGTTATGACGTCAACCTCTCGTCTTCTCATCTCACTTAGTTTCTCACCGCATAATCCAAGACTGCTTAAGAAACGTTGGGCGTCACGGTTCCTGGCATCTCATTATCCGTCCGTAATCATGCAGTGAGACGGCCAGGTTGAGGCGTCGGCCAATAGAACACGTAGGAACGAACAATGAACCGAGAATCGCAAACATATTAAGCCATGCGCCGTGTCTCTTCAGCTGTCAACGACTTTGTTTCACTTCAAGTTCAAACGTAGTCTTCAACTTTATTGTTTCTCTCCAGGGGAGAGGGGGGGGAGCAGTCTGTTGTCGCTTGACAAAGTTTCTCCTCCCCAGAAGCAAACAAGAGAAACTATTTTACATGCTAGCGACACGAAAAACAAGGTTTACATAGGAGCAAAACACACAACATTAAACAGAAAAAAAAAGACATACATCACAAACATTTCTTGCAGGTCAGAGGTCCCGTCAAGAATAGGCACAAATAAAACCAGGGAAACAAGGAACGAATATCTTTTCGGCTCAAACTCATCCAACCCGCGCCAAACACATGTGTACTATTCATAACTTAAGGCAACGAGTACTGCAGCATTTGGAGGCCGTAGCGTGTTCTCGAGCAAGGCGTTTACAATGTGTAAACACAACGGCTTACATATGCAGGCACCCTCCGCTCCATATTGGTGATTGACGGAAAAAACAAGTTGATTTTACCCTTAGAGACGTTTGATATGTTAGAAGAAGTATATAATTGTAATTCTTTGCAAATGAAACTATATGAAGATTTTTGAAAAGTTGTATTGTGTGAGCGTTGAACTCCGCATTGCACCTAATTCGGATTATTCTCTTCTGGAGAACATGCAGGTGATGCATATTTGTAACCGCTTTGCTACCACAAACAAGGAAGCATTAATTATAGCAAGAGTAACAGAGGCAGTTATAAAGATAGATTAAGACTGAAAGGGGTAACATACGACAGGATTTATCAATAATGCCCACAACATTTGAAATTATGCCAGCTATACATTTTACTTCGGCGTCCCAGCTTATGTACTCAGTAAATATCCCACCAAGAACCTTCAAGTTTCGTACAAAGTCAATATTTTGTCCTTAGAAAGAAAGCCCTTGAGTAGATGAAAACACTGTACTTTTAG
>JAZHYW010033855.1:0-74601 GCA_037355805.1 Ixodes ricinus | reverse complement strand
TGCATAGGATCTTCGAATCGGTAGCCTCCGGCTCGGCTCGATCTCGTCGTCGTCCACGGCGCCGTCGTCTTGCACGTTCCGTGGCTCTCAATCAATTTTGATTTTGAGGTACTTGTATAACGGAGAATGCTTTCGAGATGTTTGAGCCACTCGTGGATGTTACGTTTCTTAACGAGACCCCTCTTATACGACGGTTTGCACACGGGCAGCGCTTGAGATGAACGTCGATGTGACGTCGTCCCGGAATGTTGAGGTAAGCATTGCACCGATGGTAGGGGCGTTTATCGGAGCGTTAACCACCTTGCCCCGTGCTGCCATACTGTCCATTACGTCGTGCCATATGCTCATGAGCGGCAAGCGAGGAGCGATCTGGTCGATTCTTCCACAGGAGTTCAAGAGGAGAGTGCAGTGATCCGGTTTGGGTGGAGTGCGTGTAGCCGTAAGATACGCTCATTGGAGGCACCTTTCCCGCCACTAGCGCAGATCCTGCAGCTATAGCAAATCTTGTACTCACGTGCTGGCAGGAACTCGCGCTGCAACACGGCGATGGCATTGAGCGCGAGCCTGGTCAGTTCTTCATGGAAGATATTGTGACTAGACTGTTTGAGAACCACAATCTATCACACCACAGCGCTATGGCGAACGAAACGTCTAAGAAGTCAGCTTAAACTGCAGCGTCGGCACCGCTGAGCTGAGGCTTCGCCTGATGCGTTTACAGGCAGCCTCCACGAACTCTCGCTGCATCGGAGTCTGCCTGCCCGTCTGCGCGGCTTTCTTGCGCTTCCCGTTCCCTGGCGTTCTGCAGATCCTCTTGGCGCCGCTGCGTGTCGCCTGGCTTCCCGCTCGTCATGCGCCGGATCTTGGCGGCCGCTACCGTGCCGCTTCGGCTTCCACTCTCGTGCGGCCGGATCTTGGCGGCGTCGCCGAGCAGACTGACGGCGCGATTCAGCCCGGCTCTCGCCGCGGCGGATCTTAGCGGCGTCGGCCAGCGCCTGGCGACATCGCCGGCCTCTCGCTCTCCGCGGCTGGATTCTGTCTGCGGCAGCGCCGCGCCTTGCGCGCTCGCCCTCGCAGCCTTGTCTACTGCTCCATCCAGCTAAACTGGCACGCAAGCAGTGCCATAACATGAGCTAAGCGCCATCTGTCATCTCTACATAAAGTTAATTCGGAACACGCCATCTCTTGAGCCATTCATAAACTAAACCTCGAAGTGGCTACATACCCACAACTAGGAGGGATAGACCCATGGGAGGCTTAAGCCCCTAAAAAAGAAGATTGCGGCTCCCTTTCACCAACGTCGCCCCTGAAGAAGAAACGAACCGGTTTCGAACGTTGGAGCTCTGATTTAGGGATTGATTGGTCGTTACATTTTAGGTATTTCCCAACCAGACAGACTTCTGTCTAATGTTTACTTTGACTTTAATTCGTACATATCATACGTTCTGAGCTCATATTTTTGTCTTCTCGGTGCAATTTCAAGATTTAGTAAGTGTTTCTGGAATGTTTTCTTTTTCTTCATGCTTTATCAAAGCATAGTAATTCCAAAACATGACTTCTGCTCTGTGATTTGGAATAGCCTCAGTGCTAAAGCTTCCAAAATGTGGAACGTGTACAAAAACAATTTGCCAGAATTTATCATTTTAAATCTCCTTCACATGAATCATATGTCTACGACAAAGTACTTAAACAACTGCAAATTACTAATCTTGTATCAAGACAATGTTTGCGTGACCTTGAATCCTTGTTTAAATGCATACAATTCCTATTACGATATTACCTCTCTGGTCTCATCTATTAAAGGACACATGCAAAGGAAAAAAACATTTTTTTAAACAGCTTAGATGGAAAAAGGATATCATAAAACGATTTTACAACCAAGAAAAAAATTTTAAGAGCTATATTTACGGCGCTATACGAATTTGTAGTTGGCGCCCGCGAGCGCCGCGGAAAAGTGGCCCTTATTTATCACGTGACAGGCCCATATTTGTCACGTGGTGCTTGCGCTCTTTCGGAAGCTTCCTAAGGCCTCTAAAAGTAACTTATTCATCTTTGTTTGAAGTATAACAAAAAACTAAGATGAACAAGTAACTTTTAGAGCCCAAAGGAAACTCCTGAAAAAGCGCAAGCAGACGTGATAGACCTGTGCGCCGGTCAGATGACGGCGGCGGCGCCCCGAAGCAGACGAACTTTGCGGCGGCGGCGACGGCGGCGTGGAGAAACGCGTTGAAGCGGCGTCGTACGTGCGGCGGCGGCGACGCAGTGCGGCGGCGCGCAGGCCTACCACGTGACCAGCGGCGGCTCCCGCGGGCGCCAACAAATTCGTATAGCGCCGTAAATATAGCTCTAAAAATTTTTTTTCTTCGTTGTAAAATTGTTTTATGATATCCTTTTTCCATTTAAGCTGTTTAAAAAAATGTTTTTTTCTTTGCATGTGTCCTTTAATATACCTGGCAGAAATGTTTGCTATTATTGCACATTCTATGTCAATCATACTGATTTCATGTCACCCTCAGGCCAACCGCAAAATTATATCAATCATCTGGAATCAGATGTAATTGACATTTTCAACCCTAACTTACCTCAATTTGAGAAGTGCTTGCTTCGTGTACTGAAATAAAATTTAGCTTTAATAGCTATTATATTCTCTTTTTCTTTTTAAAGAAGTGAGTGAAATAATGAAACGTTTCTTGTTTGGATTTATATGTAATCTGCGTTGTTACTAACAAGTGCACCAATGTGTAGCCTTTGGCCGTTATTGGGCATTCAAAATAAACAAATACCAACACAAATACAAATAATCACTAATAATTGGGCAAACTCAAAAGTACCTTCAACATTGTATTTTTTATTGTTTGTATCTAACATAGGTTAAATATAATTTTTTGTAGAGCAGTTCTTCCCTATTGTTCTTGCAAACAAAAGTGGCCAGGTTTTAATTATCTTGAGTAGAAATCTATACCCATTTTCACCACAAGAACCGTAGTAAAAGAGTCCGGCTCCTCGCGGAGCATTACTGAATTCCCCCTTTACGCAAATAATAAAGATATATGCAGGTGCATTTTAGATTAGACGCATATTTTCCTATCAAGACGTACACGTTTCAAACGCCAAAAGCATCGATTCTTCCTCTGACAACCAAATCTTGTAAGAACTATTTTGCCCGGCGTATGAACATTGAGCAAAACGTCCCTTTTTCTTGAGGTGAAAACAGGTATAGTGATTGACAAAATGATTGGATATTTAAAATCAGCACAAAAGACTGAACACACTTGTGCAGTTTCCATTGGGCTCTGTCAAAATATAAGACAAAAAGCTGCAAGACCAGTGTTTCCCCTTAAAAGATCAACTCAAACCAATTCCTTCGCACCACCCAAAGAAATTCTCACAACTATGCCTCCTTCACAAAATTTACTTCCACTGCCCAGACCTTAAAGCAACACTGACACTCCTGAAATTTTTCTTTTCTTTTTTTGCCAGGCAGTTTGTTATGGTGTCAGAAGACTACCATATCAATATTTTGCTACAGCGTCACATATATTTTTAATAAAATAAAAAAAAAAAATGCAACTGCTTGGAGTGAAACCGAAAGTGGACTGGGGAGGAAGAAGAAATTTAGAGGAGGAGAGAGTTGGCAGAAGTCACGTGGCTGTGATACTTTTTTTTCCCCAATCAACGTATTTGCAGTTTTTTGAAAGCCCTAAAAATGAGTGTCGTATTTCTTATCTGTTTTTAATATCGAGTGTGTGCCTTTGATGACCCATGACTGATTATCTTTGGTGGTTGTGTCTAAACCTTAGAAAACGGCCCGTGACCACGGAGAAGAGAGTGAGCGCGACTCAAACCGGCCATTTTTGGGCAGAAAGAAACTGAACTTCGAGCCGCAAATTCTGTTCCGGGTAGTTGGGCTCTCGTACGTCATGTATAACTAAAACCCATGGCAAGCATAAATACCCTGTCAGTGCAAAGAGAACCTTTTGCAAGGCATTCCAAGGCCGCGCACCCGGGCACGGTCATGCGTCTCACAGCCTCAAAAGCGCACGGACACGTCACGCTGCGTGTTTTGCGGCGTTTGTTGAAAATGGGAGCGAAACTTCGACACAGTTGTTTTGTGGCGAGCCGGTGCCTTTCAGACGCCTTTCTTTTTTTCCACCGTGGTGGAAGAGAGCGTGAGAAACGGAAGCAGCGGAAAGAGCCTTCGCCAGAAACCCCGCAGACAAACGCCGGTAAGTGGAAGGTTTTTTGCACATTCTGCATGCACCTTCCTCTGTCGGCACGATCGAGCTCATATAAGTATTTTTTAGACCGAATTCGTTACGGCCAATGTGGCGTGGAACGACCCTGCTGTGTTTCCGAGACCTCTTCCGCCCTCCGTTCCTTGGGAGTGCCCATCACGGTGTTCCCAGACTGCCCTCTGCAAGGTGCAAACTGGGCGCCGGCAGAGAGCTCCCGGGCACGAAACAGAGTTCTCACTCACTTCTGCCTCTTGGCCATCTGCTCCCTGACGTGGGCCTCGATCTTGGTCGGGTCCTGCACTTGCTGGGTGCCCAGGACACGCATCAGGTTGGACATGCGCACTGCGGGAAAAGCACGACCCTTGGCTTCAGCGCTCGAGTGCCTCCCTTCCTTCCTTTGTACCAGACCAGCACTCCAAGAAAGCTTAACGCAAACCTATTACCTACGTAGGGGGCATGCAAATAACGAAACGGTCTAACACAAAGCAAATATAAACAATGCAAGAAAATGATAATGAATCTCGAATACGCACCGAAAAAAAAAAAAGCGGCTAAAATTTTAGACGGAACATTACGCTCCACTTTTACATCTTTGAAGCTAATACTGTAAAACCCTTTATTTTCGCGGCCCCTATTTTTTGCAAATCGGTCACACAAGACATAATTGCGACCACTAAATTTCGCGAATTCCAGATTCCTGCAAAAGACTACCTCAATTTTTGCGTGCCCTTAGCGAATTTTTCAATTCGCGAAATTTAAGGGCCTACGAACATTAAGGGTTTTACAGTATTGTACATTTGTTACAGTCTACAGTCCAACACTTACCATACCACAGGGAAAAATTATTTTTGAGGGATGGACGACACATTTTTTCATTTTAAGAACTACATCAAAATGTAGCTAATAAGCCACTCTATAAAAAAAACAAGTTTACGCTAATGTGTGAAAGAAGTTAGTAAACTTTAAATGCTGAGCTTGGAATTTGTGGAAAAATGAGAACAAAGTCTAAATATTGCAGCTACATAAAATCATATAGTGTTGCACAAATATTACAAATTTTGAATAGTAGTTTCGAATAATAGACTATTTGATATTTGCTTCGAAATAAACCGTGACATTCACATTTTCCTAAGGCCCGCTTCAGACGGGGCAAGTTCCACAGCAATTTCAGGGTTGCTGGAGGGTTGTTCCCTAGCTTTCCCTAGATCGACACGAACTGCTGAGATCGGGTCCGGCTCGAAACGGACGAGCAACTCGAACAACTCGGAGACGTTTGAAGCGGCAGCAGCCAATCAGGGACGCAATATTTTCACGTGACACCCCTGTGGTGGTGATGACGACAGCTAAAGACTCCGTTCTGGTTTGAAATGGATTGTTTTTGGAAATAAACCTTTTCAGAAAGATGAGTTAGTATTCTCAATGCCATTCAAAGATATAAGAACACGTTTTTAAAGCGTAGCTGTGCATCTAAATAGTGCAAGTAAAATCAAATTGAATGATAATGATGGCAAGTCGTAGCAATTCCGGTTGCTGCGTGTGAACGCGGCTGGCCGTGCTGCTGTGTTGCGACGTCAAGTTGCTGGGTGAAATTGTCCAGTCCGGAGCGAGCCTTAGCGTTGATCTTGGCGGGATCAGACTTATATATTTAGAAAGTTTTGCCATTCCTTTGGGAATTACTGCTGAAGGCAAATGAGGAGGTGCCATTGGCCAAAAGCGAAGCTGGGCGTGTTGCAGGGCATCTTCACAAAATCTGATGTGGTCATTGCCAGAAGCCTGCGAATAATACTCCGGCAGTGGTCTACGAGAAACAGAATTTTAGTAAGTGCGTCGGAGCAATCTCTCAGTGACTGAAACTTTGGTGCACATGATGTTTCAATCACGCGTCATGAAAAAATCATGGCGGAAAATGTATAACAGGTATAGAAGATATAAAAAAGCGCGCGTGACTAGGCAGTATGATTGACGGAATTTGTACGCTCAGTGCGCCGAGGGCCGGGAATCTGCCGTTTGAGCGGTCAGACTTCTGTCCGAGCAAAACGGAGGCACATTCGTTTCTTACATTCTTTTGCGCGATTATAATCGAAACAACCCATCCACCATATTTTCAACCACGAAGAGTTACTACATTCAACTCTTACACACTTATTAAAACTGGTTCTCGCCACAACCACTAGATTACTTTTGGCTTGTGGTTGGCCAAAAGAGAGTATCATGCCCTCTCTCTGCGTCTGGTTCACGCCCCCTGGCTCTGTCCACTCCTCCCATTGCATTGCCAAACTCTCTCTACATACGGCTCTGTGATGAGTTAGCCCCCCAGACCCATATAGTGCTGCAAAGCCGCGGGAAAGTGGCAACTTCGTCCGCCTCAGGTGCCTACGGGCTTGTATCGCTTGCAGGTTTTTTGCTGGAGGTTACCGAAAGTAAAAATGCGTCAAATATATTTTCTTAAAATTTTTGCGTTCTAGCAAAGGTTCTACGTGGGACTCATCCATTCTTGGCCTAAACATTCACCGCTTCCTCGTATATTGTTTTGCAGCCAAATACCCGCAAAGTGCCAAATAGGAAGTCGTTCAATCAAAAAGGAACCGATTACAAAAATATATTCAATTCATATTCAAAATTTTTAATATTTGCACGTCCCCCAATAAGAAGCTATATTAAAATGCTTCGAAAACACTAGAAACATGACAACATGGTAAGTCAAAGCTGCTTAGAATGAGTTCTCGAGCCGGGCTCCTAGGAAGACAAGGGTTCTTCGCCCCCCTTGTCCGAGCTGCAAAACTTTCTCGACCATTCCCGCCCCTAAGTAAGGCGTATTCCCGGTTTAGGCACTATTTCAGGCGGATCTGAGCCACCTGCCGACGCGTAACTTGCGGTCTAAACACTCGGTGGGACGTTTGTCGTTGAACCCGCAAGCTGCTCCCAAACTGCTTTCTCGCGTCAGTGGGGAGTCTGGGAGCCTCGGAGCGAGCCAACTGGGGGCAGCGAGGGAACCCACCCTTGGGCTCCGGCGGGGGCTCCAGCCCCAGGCGTATCTTCTCCTGCTTCTCCTTCCAGGCTTCCCCGCGGTTCTGGCGCCGCAGCTTCTTGCGCTCCTTTTTGGTCAGGTACACCGGAAGCAGCACGGGCTTCACCGTGGCCGCTGCAAGGCAAGCCGACAACTTACCGCACTTCCCAATCCTCTTTGCGCCACTTTGCGATCGGCGGAAGTTAAAAACGCTCCTCAAATTAGGACAAAAAATAAAGCGAGTTTTTTTTTCCACTTCCCACAAACCACAAACGAAAAAACTACTTTCCACTCCCAATACTGCCTTTCAACCTGTCCTATTATTTATAGGAGCACTCGAGTGGATTTCGAGTGTCTATTTACAGCGATGACTCAACCTACAAACTATAAGAACTCTGAAAAAAAAAAAAAATAACACTTGTGGGCAGTTAATTATTTAATTAAAGGTACTGAAGTAATTTTTGAAAAAGTCATTTTGATCTTATATTGTTGTAAATGTGTTAGTTCCCACATATACCAAATCCTATATTACAAAACCGCCTATTCATCTCAGGACAAGAGAAAACATATGAACTCTTTTTCTCAAGGACTACATTGTGTGGATCAATGAAAGCCCTACAATACGTGCAGATTCCGAATGATTTTATTATAACTCGTTTCGAAGAGAGTCTGATAGGTACACGTTCAGATAAGACTACTCTTCTTCACCTGCAAGCAAAGACAGCCCCTACCACCTCCCCCACTGCTTGCAACTCGTCCACTTCACTCGGAAGAAAGCTCTTCCCAAAAAGGGCATGTCGCGATCTTTGAACACGCTTTTAACGAGCAAATAAGCTACGCACGATTGTGATTTCGGGTTTGTTGGGATGCTTAGAGCGTCTAGATTGAGTTGTCACCACAAAAGGACGATCTCAGAATCAACTTCAGTGCCCTTTTAAAAAAACTAATCAAAGATAGTAAGACACCTCTCTTCCCGCACCTTGGAGCAGACACCAGGTGGCACCGTGCGATGGTGTTCTAAAACAATAATCATTGTATTCCGTCTCCTACACCCAAAGATATAACAATTTTTTCGAAATATAATGCGGCTTAAAAAGAGCAGTACTAGTAACTTCCAGAATCTTGCATCATGCTCTCCCTAGGCTGTTCCGTTGCGTAGTCTGTCTAAAGGGCACCCTGTTCTCTCCTCGACGAACGAGATAAAAACTGGGACCTCCGCCTAGGAATATTTTGCAGGCTGGCCTCTACGGGGATGTTTCATTGGCCCTCGGAAGGTCGCTGCCGTATGTGTATGTCATCGAAAAAAATTTGGAAGTTCCCGCCTAAACGAGAAACCGCACATACCCTGAGAGAGGCTGCTATCTGCTGCGTCTTTGAGGCACTATAGCTGTTTTATACGCACCATGTTTCAGCTTTGCTATTTATGTTTACCGTAATGTCCCGAGAGATAAACCGCCCCTATTTTATACTCGATTTGCTATTTTTTTAAAACGCCGAAAGACAGCCCATTTTTAGTAATCGTAGTGATGCATGTCGATGATGACCTCGGCATGAATGCGGCTAGTTAGCCATGAGCGAGATATAAGTGAACATTGCTGACTGCGAAGTACAGATATCTTTGCTTCACGATAACAAATAAAAGAAGATAATCGATCGAATAACCCTAATACAAATGACTAATCCGCAAAAAATATTTCCAATCACGCGAGCAATCGCAAGTGCCGTTGCCAAGCGACCGATAGACTTGTTCACGAGTGGCGAGTCATTAAGAATCACGCGACAGTGAAACGAAGAAGTTTCTAGTGAGAGTCATTTCAATCGCCAGTTCATTCCAGTCAGTCGTGGCCAGGACGAATGCGGAAAACTCGAAGAAATTAGTCTCGACGAGGGAATGCAAAATTTGTTAGGGTAATCGCGACTAGCGCCATTGACTGATGTCTGTGTTCGCCGACAATCCGCGATCCCTATTTGCTCACAGCGATCACGTGGGCAATTTTTCCCACGCTTTCGCAAAGGTTTCAGTCTTTGCAGCGAGAGCATTGGCGTGGTATCGGCACTCATTGTTTTGCGACATTTCGAGCCTTTGAAAGGGATGCAGATGCCGGGGTACTGCGCTTTTGGGTGTAATCACTGGCATGAGGCTGGAAAACAGCCTTTTCATATCACAAAGGGCGAGAAACGCTGCAAACAAGGACTTTTGTGGCTGTCGCAGATCGGTAGAAAGGGCTTCACTCCCACCTTGTGTACTCGGCTGTGTGAGGTATGGTATACCATCGCGATAATTGACGTAACAGTTTGAATAACTGAATGAACACAAACTGCGATATTAATTTGGGCGAAGATCAGTTCTCTCGGACACCGAACGACGGCAAACGGAAGCTAGCGTGAAATGCAGTGCCTTTGATCTTGGCCTACGAGCCACGGAGAGCTCGTTCTTTGCAGGGAACCTAGAAAAAGGTATTATTGTACACGTAGTATTTAAGAACTATGCATTAATCGACTGCTACTGTACAGACTTGCCGCTAGCTTCGCCATGAATTTCTCGTCATATCGTTGCATTACGTTTCCCACGTGCGCGTACAATACCGCATTGCTAGTCACACATTGACTACAGGCCAGTTTTATTCCGAGCATGTAACTCGATTAGCGCGTCTCAGCTCGGGGCTGCACGGAACGAAAGGTTGCGCTGCAGAAGCCAGGAATCGTGGGCTCAATCCCCACCTTCCCGTTGCTATCTGGATGAGCATTACTCTGGCACACTTTTGCGTACCACTACTGCAGGATGCACGTTACAGACCCCAGGCAAGCGGTCATAGTGCACTGGCTAAGTGGAGACACTCCATGAATATTTGGCGGCAGACCCGCAGAACTGCTGCCCCCTCAACTCACCACAAAGCCTGCTCTGTCGTCTGTTATCGTAAGGTGATTTGGGTTCAAAACAAGGCTTCTTCGCTCCCTCAGACCACAATGAGCGATGCAAATGCTTTTAAGGAGCTTACCTTCGATAATAAGCAGTTTTATCGCAATAAATAGCCTAGATATAACGAAACTGCTGCTTTCTTCTATACCCGGTACGCCCAAAGTGCAAGAGTTAAAATCTTTTGACACACGCTGCTAGTACTCCGCTCCCTACAGGAGCATGTACAGAGGTGCTAATCGCGACAGTGGGAAACGTCAGCGGGTGTTAGGATGTTCAAAAATTTTAAGGCAATTTAGAGTTCCGAAAGGATGCTCCATGCACGCGATACGCTCGGGACGGCCGTTCCGCACGTCGGCCGCTCTGGCGGCAGTGGCAGTCAGAGCAACAGGCTCTTCCGAATGAGACTTCCAACGCTTTGCCGAATCGAATTAGGAGAGAGAGAGAGCTCGTCGTCGGACGGAGCTGCTCCGTCCGAGACGGAGACTGCCAGAGTGTCATGGAAGTGGATGCGCAGAAACAAAACCGAAAGGGAGATGACGACTTTTGCCCCAATCTTTGAGTTCGACGCTTCTCAATCTAGACAACTTGCAAGTGCCGTATGTTCTCCCATTAGATAATTGAAAAGAAAAAAAAAAGAACTGCACATTGGGCTGAGAACCGGCCTCGACCTTTTTAACAAGGACCGCGTGCCACTCACTCGGAGCCTTCATCTGGATCGGGTGCTCCACCAGGTTGGTGACGCCCTCCAGCAGGTCCTCGAACTTGACGTTGCTGTTGACGACGCTGTCAATGACGCTGTCGTAGCTGCGGAGATGAACAACCTCCAGAAACTGTTCCACAATGTGGTGGCCACGTCCGCAACCCCGTTCAACGCCCCGGTCTTAGAATCTGGCTCGCGCCACAAAGTTTCTTAAATATCCAATATTCGTTATAGGGCAGGGACTAAGATAAAGAAAAAAATTGTTTTCCCGAAAAAAAATTACTTTCCATCTCGCTCGAGCAAAAGAGATGGTTTGGCTCACTTTAAAGACGCGTAACCTGGGAGTTTAGAAGCTCTAGCACGTACACCATTCCGTTACATCCCATCGTACGATCGGGCGTAACGAAGCCGGTTGCGACAAACATTCGGGAGATCGGCATCGTCCAACCGACGACCTCGGCCAAAACTCACGCGAGACACCCCCAAACCGGCCGTGTCGGACCGGGCGCCAAGCGCGACCGCCCATGCGCTTGCCATGTGGCACGTACGCCCCGCTCCTCGAAGCGCATCCGCGAGAGTGGAGAAACGCCCCCGAGCCAAGAGGCGCAGAGGAGACGCCGTTTCCGTCTGCGCAGTGTCCTCGGGACCTTACCTCTCCCCCTTGATGATGAACGTGTCCCACCATTCTACGTCAGGGATCTCTCCCTCTTTCTGCGGGAGAAAGCAAGAGGGCCGCCACGTTAGAGCCTCTTTCTCCTAATGCGAGCCTTCGCCACACGCCGTTCGCCGCCAATTCTCGCCGGCCAGTTTAGCTCAGCCGCCGCAATGTGTCGAGGAAAGTCGTTTTGCACGTGCCATGACGTCGCCGTGAACTAAAGTTACGGCAGCTTCACGCGTGCCCCAAACGCTCGGCGAGATCGGTCTATTCGGCGGGGTCGTGGAAGCTACACACTCGCCGAACTAATCGATCGCTCGTCTTCCGTTACCCTTCCTTGCCATGCACGATCGCGCGAGTCCGACAGTTCGCTGGTTCGACGACCGTGTAGCTTCCACCGCCCCATCGGATTGGCGGCGAAGAGGTCCCAATTAAGAATCACACTCGCGCATGGTTCGCGAGGAGAACCGTGTGTGCGACACCGCCTTCCCTTCCCCCAGCGGCGAACCCCCGCGGCGAGGCATGCTGAAAGTGTCACCATGCCCAAAATTTCTTGAGCGCTTTATTTCGATGCGCCTCGTGACCTTCAAGCCTGCTGCTTCTTCGGTTAAGCCCATCAGCATCTCCGCTTAGCCGCGGAAAAGAAACAAATATGATCCTACGAGATAGATCAGGTCGACTACTCGTGCAAGAAGCATTCCCCGCTAAGCACGCGTGAACAGTGGATTTTGAGTTTGAAGCAAATTTGAAGCGAACAGTGATTTGGCCCGAATATTTTCCGATCAAATAATTTCTTTAAGCCTTTCACTACTGAGCCACGCTCAAACGAAAACCCAGCTGAACTCACGAAGGTTGTTCCCAAGCTTCCATTTATCCATTTCTAAGTTAATTTTAATCTAACTATCGACTGTGGCATCAGAAAATCCAATGCCTACATTAAGATGGCAGAGAGATAATGCATTCATTTATTTATTATTCCTGCATTAGAATACCCTCAGGGCCCAGAGGGCATTAACCCCTTAACCGTTTTGGACGAGCCTAACTCATCAACGTTCACACACTCAACCGTTCTGGACAAAGCAGGCTCGCTCGTGACTTAGTTTGCACTAAGCCAACAAATGGCAGCCCTGAATTTTTTTAAATTTTGATCTTATTACGTTTGTGGTTAGATTATGATTTTGAAGGCAATAATTAACCAGCTGAAGCGTCAGAAATGTAAGAACGGTTGAGGGGTTGAAGAAGGGATGGGGTAACTAAACACAATAAAGTAGACAAAATATTAAAACAAGTATTCTCGCTATATGCAAATATCTTTTCTTCAGTCACAAGTGATGAACGCAGGTTGTCAGAGCATCTCTACCCAAGATATACTTGCAAGTGCACCATCCCGCTTTGAAAGTGTGCTTTCTTCTTAAGCACGTAGCTGCAATATTTGTACTTTTCTAAGTGTTAATTGAGAGACATAAGCCTAAATTTCAAATTTTTATTATTTTTCAAATTTGAGGTTTGTGGTTTTAGAAACTAATTATACACAATTTCACTAAGTTTATAATCATATGCCAAACAGTTACGTCGATATAAAAGTATTTCAACACATTGTGAAGCAGTAACAAAGTAAGAGAGTTCAATGTGTGAATGCATTTTCTTCGGTTCCATTTTTTGCTGCAAATTTCATACCAAGGAATCTTTTGTTCGAAGGTAAAAGTATTCTGATACCACAATCAGGATGAGGTGAAATTTACTCGGGAAATCGGGCTATCTACTTTATTTTCGTTTTAGGTCGAAGTCCTCATTGAGAAAAAAACTATGTTCTCAAAAATTGACATTGGAAAGATATGCATCTCATATTTTGAGGTAATAACTCTTCTCGAAATACTTAAATATGAGTTATAAAAACTAGATAACCCAAAGTCCCACATCCCCCACTTTATATTCAAGCAGTCAGAATGGTGCTTAATAGCTTCATTTGCATATCATAAATTTCTTAACAAAGAGTGACACATCTTCTTATGCAGGCACATAGAATTGTCCTAGAGAGCTCAAAGTTTGCACAATACACATACGTCTGATGTTAAATCTTCCCTGCAAATTTCATTCCGATCGCTCGAGTAGTTTAGCAGTTAAATCTCTAGCTAATGTCCCTCCCTTAAATGCACCATTTTAGCCCCGTTGAGTGAAATTCTTACTGAGCACCGGTGCACTGCAGAGAAGCAACACGCGTGAAATTGAGCTTCGCGGGTGTTGCTTCTCCGCAGTGCACCGGTGCTCGACAAGAAGCGCGCTCAACAGGGCGAACCTGCTGCGATCAACACTGAAAAATATGAAAATCGCAGTTCACCTCGAAGCAAATATCGAATAGTGTATTATTCGAAACTACTAATTAAAAATTTGAATATTCTCGCAACCCTACCCCGTGCAGTCTGTCCCGTATGCAAACAGAAAATGAGAAGAGATTATTTCCCAATGAAAAGAATTATAAAACAAATTCATTACGGCATTTGCTACCTAAAGAAACAGAGAGAAGCAGTCCTGTTTTCCCCCTTTGTGAAAGCAAATGTGGCACTTCCTTTAGCATGCCTGGCTTTGTGGTGCACCGCTTTACCCTGCCACTCTCGCACACTCGCAGAGTTTACGAATCGCTTCTTCCACTTTGAGAGAAAGCAGGCAGATAACTAAATCACAATTAGATAAGAAGAACATCAGCCCCACCCCACACCGTCCGAGTAATTGACGGGGCTTCGAATAGAGGCTAAACCAGCTTCAGAAGTCCTAAGAGGTATAATTTATTGATAGAAGCGTAGTTACGTGTGGGAAAACGTTTGTGGCATTTAGTTGCATAAACCTACGTCTGGCGACGAGTGAGTTACGAGCAAGTTTTAGGTACCGGGCCAGGCTAACGCAGCTAGCGGCGTTCAAGGAAAGCTCGGTAGAGGCCGCCAAGAGTCAGGGTGACGTCACGATGACGTCAAATATGTTGATCACCCTCTCCGGCAACTAGGACGGGTACAGCAGTTAACATCCATGTTTCATCGGGGCGCTCTTTCTGCGCTCAAGCGTAGAGTTCTTGTTTCCACCGCCTCAAAATATGGCGTTACGATCGACATTGCCGCCGGGCCGGTGGCAGCCGTGGCAACGGCGCAACCGGTGCAACGGTCGCCGACATCCGATGAGCGTGATCGTCTGCTCCGAGTGTTCTGCGGAAAACGTGGTGTTCGCTCGGTCCGCGCTAATTTGACTTCGAAAGTTCTGGTGCTCTCGGAAGAGGATACCTTGGCGCTACTGCGCTGCGAAATGGTGCGGGAACTCCAGCAAGTCGAAAGTCTTGTCGTTCTTTCTATTCCCAAAGGAGTTCCGAAGCGAGAGGTAAAGTTTCGTTTTTCGTCGCTTTCGTTTCAAGCTCATTTCATGTTGTGCGATCCTGGTTGCGATTTTCAGTCTCGTGCGGCAGAAACCCCGTGAACACAGCACTTAACACACGTTTGTTTTCGTTTTTTTCTTACGTATGAGTGACGTTGCACCCGAAATTCGCAGGCAGATCGAACCGTACCACGTGCTAAGCGCACAGGACGACACAGGCATTTTTGGTGCTCTCTTTCTGCCCACAGACCCTTGTCTTATTTTTGTGGGCAAGCTTGAGTGCTTTCTGGCGTGCATTTTCAATCTGGTATACAAGGATGATGTGATGAAGAATCTTAGTGCTTTCATGACAGAACAGTCGGAGACCTTCTCTGTCCAGCAATCGGCTAGAAGTTCCTCCAGATGTTCTGCTATAAACCCTGGTGAATTTACACCTTTTAAAAGAAGAGATCTGCAAAAACCTCATTTGAAAAGGTCTGCAGCTGATAGGAAAGCACAGAAACCGTAAAACAAGTCACCTATCAGCTGAGTAATAAAAAAATATCATTTTTTGTCTACAAAACATTGAAGTTTCTGCTGATCAAAAGTGTGGTGGTGCGATATCTTTTATAAATGTATATTTCTTTCCTTGTGCTCTTACATGCTTCTCGTGCCATCTGTTCTATTGTTCCATAAATTTTATTATCTGTATATATCTTCCATTTTATGTACGAGATCTGTGTAAAATAATAAAGAATGTATGAAAAGTAAATTTGTGCTCCTTGCCTCCTACCCACTTGAGGAGCAGCTTCTCTGAAGTTGCGCTACAGTGGTTTATGAAAAAAGATATAAAATAAAAGCCTCAGAAGACGAGAATGAAATCGAGGAGAAATGAAATCAGGCAAGCAAACGGGGGGGGGGGGGGGGGGGCAGCGGCGGCGAACCGGCCGCCTAGGACGCGACAGGACAACTTGCGCCATCTAGGGGCAAGTAGGGGCGGCCCGGCAGCAGTAGAGGCGGCGATTGTAACGCCATGTTTTGAGGCGGCGGAAACAAGAACCCTACGCTTGAGCGCAGAAAGAGCGCCCCGAGGGAACATGGATGTTAACGGCTGTACCCGTCCTAGTTGCCGGAGTGGGTGATCAACATATTTGACGTCGCCGTGACGTCACCCTACTTTTCTCTTTTTTTCTCGCTCATCGCTCGCTCTTTTCTCGCTTCTTCTCTCGCTCGGGCGCCCGGAGCACGTTACAATAGCCAAGGCTACGGCTGCGCCAGGCCTGACCGGGCCTTTCACCTATAAAAAAGGTTTCCCAAAGTTTTCGCAACTGTTACCTTTATTACAAAACAAAAACTACAAAACCAACTCTACATTAAAAAAAGCCTTCCAACAATGAGCTGACCCTTGCCTCCCTCGAAGGCTGATGTCCACTCTCAAGGCCATCACAGAGCTTGCACTGCTAAGCGTCGGAGGGAAGCACCCTCCTCACTTTGTCTTCTGGTTCAGATGCGCATATCCCTCTGTCTATACGTTGACACCACGAAAATGCACCACTCTTTGTATACTGCTGTATATGGCACACTATTGGTAAAATCTCCTACTATCTATTTAAGCCCTTAATAACTCTCGGTGGCACAGCAAGATGGGTGCAAGATGGTGCTGAACGTTGACCTGATGCTACTCTATTTCAAGACCCCAGACTTACAGGCAGTCAATTAGAAGATGGTCACTGCCGTAACAGTACCCAATTTCGGCGGTGATAGTAGTATGGTTCAGACAGAAGTGCATAACTTGCATTTGAAGTAATCAAATAGTTGTTCCATAGCTTCACACATGGAGAAATCCGTGGAACAATTTGACTGCATTTTTAGGTGATGAAAGCATTATAGTACTCTAGCGCTGCATGGCCTACCAATCATTTTTCTACTACCATGTTTCGGGCTAAAATAATGCGATTCATTTCCAAAGGTGTTGCTTGAATTGCAGATTCAAAGTTAAAAGGAGAAAAAAAAAACTTTTAAAAGAAATAAAACATTTTAAAAGCGAAATGTTAAATCGCTTGTGGATTTGTTGATGCAGAGCTGCAGCAAGATAAAGAAATAAAATCGCCTGGGCAAGCAACGGCTCTGTTCACAACCAGGGTGCCTTCGAAGAAGTCTAGTGAACTGAACATAAACATCTTGAGTCACTACTGCACTATGCATATTAAAAACCCCAGGTTGGCGGAAGTACTGCACTGACTATACTGCCCATTTACAAAGAGAGCTAAGTTGCCTCATTTAAAGGGTTTCAAATGCTAGCTATGTTTCAATTTAATCAATTGTCTAAATATACAAATGCCGCATTTGTTTCTCCACACAGGCTAACCGATGCCACTTGGCAGGAAGTTTGGAAAGCAGGGATCGGAAAAATGTCTCGATCCTCGAGTCCTGTTTTGTTATTTCAAAACTGACTGGCATCTAAAAGAAAAGCTTGCGGATGGATGGCAAAGAAAAACAGAAGCTCCTTTCCAGAACTTAAGTTAAAAAAGAAAGACTCAACTATAGTTGAAATAATTGATATTGTCCCGGTAAGACAGGCAGCTTTCTAACTTCGTGGGTACAAGACAGTTTGAAAATGGTTGAGCTTTAACTAAGTTTCCAGGAAATTGTGCAAAAATGAAAAGTTGCTTTATAATGGCGGCCCAATTACGGTCTTTGTGTCTGGTTTTTATTTCTATATTTTACTGCTTCTACGAAGTTACCTTATGTAAAACCAGCCCAAAAGGGACTTTAGGATAAACAAATAAACAAACATAAAATTAAAACTGTCATCTTACCGTACACACCACAGGCGAGAGAAAAAAACTACAAACTTCTTTCGGATGCCTCCAAAAGACCTACGGTCCGTACCGCGAAAACTGCAACAGAATCGCCGACGTCACCTTCCAAAATTCCCGTAAATGCGCGATTACGGCGAGATAAGTCCTTCTAGAAAACATGCAAGGACAAAAGCATGGAGCAGCGAAAATCAATAGGAGAGGATCGCACGAGCAGAGACGATAACTCAAGTGGAAACAATTGAGACAAAGAGATGTCGGCAGTGACGCAGGGCGTTTGCATTTGGCAGTCTTTAAAAGTGTCGATAAAGGCTGCGCAAACAAGGCCCAGAAGCTGCTTTCTCTCAAAGTGTGCGGCTCTACTTTCCTTAGGAGGTTCCAGCAACAGATAATACCTTAGCATTAGAGCGCTCAACTGCCTCGGATGGCAAGTTCGCGAATATCCCCTGGAAAAGGGCAAGAGCAGAGGTCACAGTGCAAGGCACCCCACAGACCCGACACTGGCACCCAAAGCAAACCCCAGCTGCCACCGGGCTGCCGGCGCGTGGGAGTGCCGAGTGGTTCCACGGCGGCAAGCTTGAAAGCCAGGTCTGTAATTCTAGTAGCTGCACAAGGTTGTCTATATGCCAACTTTCCAAGAAAAACCGTCACAGCGTTAAGTTATACGAAGCATTTAGGCCTCATGGGGGCCATTTTGAAATGCAAAATACAGTTGAACCTCTTTATAACGAACACTGATATAGCGAATTATCGGATATAGCGAATTAATCACGAAGTTTGGTTGGTCATGCTTTATTTCAATGGAAGCTCTACCTTTAAAACGAAACCGAAACCGCGAGATCCGACGCGGTATCGGTTATAGCGAAATTATTTTCGGCCGCGTACGGCTCGAAATATGTGCAATACACACACAAAAAAACTAGAAAATCTATAAACTACTGTATAAAAAGGCAGTGTTCCTAAATTCCGAGCTGATTTCCAAGATTCCGAACGCCGACGCTCAAACGAGCACTTTGGGAGGTGACTGGCGCCATCTAGGAACTGGGTGCATAAACTCTGAAAGATGGCGCGCCAGCGGCGCCACCTATAAGCGGCATCAAACACTAGAGTGCCAAGTGCCAGCGACGGCGGTCAATCGGGGATGTGCAAATGGCGACGGTGAAGCGCAAAGCTCTCTCTCTCGAGACGAAAGTTAAAATTTTACGAGCGGTAGACAGCGGCCGCAAGAAGAAAGATGTTGCTCAGGACTTTAAGATTCCACCCAGCACGTTGTCTACAATTTTAACTTCGAGAAAGAAGATTGAGGAGACCCACGCCAACAGCACTCTGAAAGGTGACAGAAAGCGTGACAGGCCTTCTCATTACCCGACGTGCGGATGCCGCGGACATGACGAGGAAGCTGCGAAGCTACTTAGAAAAGCTCCCCACGACAAAAACCACTGAAGTGGAGAAGGCTCTCTCCTGCATGGACACCGTCGAGAATTTCATTCTCCTCAATGCTGTAAAAACCCACCAGTCGCAGATAACGTCTTTCTTCAAATAAATTGAATTGCGGACTCTGGCAACATGGTTCCTCGGTTGTAAATTCACTTAATAATGTGCCGGTTCAATTTTTTTAAATGCAACCCGAGGTTACAGGTAAGGATTTGCACGTTCATTATGGGGCTCAAATTCCGCAACATCGCGTTTTTATATCTTGGCGTTATGGACGTTCGCCGCACTTTTTGCATAGGCCCGATTGCCAGAATGTTTGTGCAAATTTTTGTGTGTACTTTTATAACGAATATTGGATATAACGAACAAATTTGCGCGCACTATGCTACTTCGTTATAACGAGGTTCGACTATAGTACAGGAATACTCTAGACGGGGATTGGCCTTGAGACCGAGCGATTCCCAGCCTTACACCGGCTGAACTGTGCACAGCAGGCTACCGGGGACAGCTTACAGTCGGTTTATAACGTCAAAAATATACGGTTAGCCGTACATGATCAGGGGAAAACGGCGCTAGAAGATAAGGACAAAGGGAAGGAACATATATGACAGAACAGGCGCCATCCTGTGCTGTATGTTCACTTTCTTTATAGTGCTCTTTTCCTCTAATGGTGTACACCAACTACCAACTAGCTCAACTATCCACCTTATTACAGTTAGCCGCTACGCAAAAACAAGAAAATACGAGGCTAGGGTGGGAACCGCTTTAAAGGAGTACTCTGCCATTTTCTCCGTGGTTCCCGATTTCTCTGGAAATTTGCTGGACACACTGAGAAACACTGCCAAAATAGCAACCCCATTATTAGGTCGAAATAATTTTTTTCTTCGCTAAGTTCTCTAATTTAGAATTTTGGTCCTCACCGTGTTTTTCAAACTGAAAGTATCTACTGGCAACGACGAAAAGCGATGCCCGCGGCAGGCGGGGGTTCCCTCTTTGGACCGTAGGATTTGTTCCCAACTGATTACGAGCCATTTCGTGGTGTCAAATGAATGCTTGGGAAGTTTGCTCTAGCACCCATGCAGCAGCACAAAACAAATGCTCGGCATAGTCCGTTTTCTAGACTGCCCGCTCGACTGGCGAGCCTGCCTTCCACCGACGTCGCGGCACCGATAAGCGTGGGTATATTTGAATGTTGGTTTTGGCATCATTTTCATTTGCTGATTTCACAATTATTCTTTTCAATTTTAGCGATAACAAATAGCCTAACAGGAAGGGTAAAGGCCAGGGATTCAGAAAACACAGCGAGTTGGTGCAGCTCAAAATATCGCCGGAGTACCCTTTAAGGGAATGTGCAGGTGTTACTCGATCTGCCGCTTCGCTTTTCTCCAAACTTTATTTTCAATAAGGACAGGTTGGAAATGGTCGTGTTTAGCGCCACCGAGAACTGGAGCACGCGACGAAGGAACGAGATAGACTACGCAATAAAATGGGGAATGGACGGGGTGAAGTAGCGTGGGTGAGATGCAAAAAAATGCACCCGACAAAACTGGAAAAAAGAAGAAAAAAACAGAAATAAGGTACAGATGTTCTAATATCGAGAGGTGGAGAAAGTTTCCCCAATTACACGATGGCAAAAATCCGATTCGTAATTCCAACGGGCCTCAATACTCGGGCAGCCAATGGTAAGGGAACAAACACGGTGGAACCAGGCTACCTATATCGAAATCAAAGGGGATTGCAGAATAGCTCGGTATATCGATGATTCATACCAAATCGGGCATTTAAGAACCTCCGAATAGGGTAGAACCTTGTTAAAGCGTACTTGAAAAAAACTGCAGGTGCCGCCGCTAGTGCACGCACCTTGCCGCTTCTTTGCGCGCTGAGTGGCTGTGACGTCAACGACACAGGCGACGAAACACAAAAATAAAAAAATAGCGAGAAAGCCGGAAGTTTGGGCAACGTAAGAAAAAGAGCGACTCTCTTTACGTTCAGGAAAAAAGTCAAACGAGCAACAAAAAAGAACTGGTGTAAAATCAAAGAAAGCCAGAAAAAAGGCAGGTAGAAAAGGCTAAAGAGAAAGGGCGAAAGAAAAAGGTAAACAAAGACGCACAAGGCATTCAAAGTGCAATTGGACAACCATTGTTGACACACTCGACTAGCTATTCTTTCTTTATTGGGGGGCTAAGGAGTCGAGGAGGAGCGTTGTTTTTCTCCTGTGCCGCCCTTTCGCCGGCTATGGCTAGAGTAGTCTGTCCTCGGTGCGTGTAAACCACGCAGCGATGGCAGCGTTTGGAGAAAGCCTTTCCAGCGGGGGCATGCTGCACGTTTCGACGTGTGGAATGTCCCGCACGACAGATTTCGATACAGACACATAAGGCGCCATACTTTACGCGGGATTTCCAAGGGGACGTATTGATCGTTCAAAATAGGTGATATTTCGAAATACCCAGGTTCAACATAATCGGGCTCGATCGTAACAACAATGGCGGCGCCCACGCAACATCTTAGAATAACTGGACAGTGCTCCAGAACGTCGAGCGTAGAGCTCTCGCGATAAATCTAGAGGTAGAAGTCCGACACGTTCCCACGCATTTCGGCCCACACAGAACGGGGGCCACGAAGGCCACCGATGGTGGTGCCAGGAAAACTGTAGAGAAAGTAAGTGGGGCCAGAAGTGTAGTGAGGGGACCGTGAGCCAAGCAGATCCACAAAGCTGTTTCACTACCATGTCAAATTCATCGGCCGGCCGCCATGTTTTTGCCGCAACGCACCAAGCAAGAGCATTGCACATAGAGTGAGCGAAACTTTGGAATGACTGCCACAAACTGTTGCATCAATAGCTACGCAAAAAAATATGAGAAGTGCCCGCTGCGAACCGAGTTTTCCGGCTTCTCCCAGTGGCCATGCCTCAAAGACCGGCAAGAGAGAGGATCACCACTGCCTAATCCTCGGTAGGACGACGGTTGAAGGGAGGGGTTGATAGCCACGCAGTTCTTGGTTTTGGTTTAAGGCCCCAACTGCACTCGCCCCTGCATTTCCAGATATGTCAAGAGTACTGCAGAAACCTATAACCACACTAATATCTAACGCCGGGTACAGAAAGAAATACACCCAATCTGACTATTGCAAAAACCAAGCTCAGAAAAAGTTCTGACTTTGGTCGACTATATAGTATTCGGGATAAAATTTTTCAACAAACCTGGCATAGGTATACCAGTTTGCTTACACGTGAGTTTATGCCAAAATAACATAATATTCAAGAGACACCTACCCCTAATTACATAGTACTTCTTCTGCCAAAAGGAAGTTTGACTATTGCCATTGGCCATAGTTAATCCTTAATTAAAGGTCTGCAAGTAAAATAATATAAAAGACCTCACAATGACGTCCCAAAACTATCCTGCGCTTCAGGGTCTTGGAGACCACAAAAAAAACGACGGGAAAGCGTTGTTAACTCTGTGCTTTGGCCAAGATAAATGATGTACCGTTAATCTCTCAAAACAAAAGAACCAACATCAAACCGCTTATCAAGCTGGCTGCCATGGAACCACAGACATCAGTAGCAGGGCAATCAATAAGTTCCATAATACCCTATAGTAGTTCACTTCCATTACAGGTAATGAAGAGTGACAAAAAAAGGGCACAGTAGACGGCCTGACGGGCCTCTCGGACACGGTACATTCCGCACCAGTAGTAGGAAAATTAATGCGAATCACGCATAATTACGGAAGTGATATAAGTCCACAATAACAAAGAGTTAGCATTACCATTACTGCACTGTCAATGTAGAGGGCCTGTGAGATTAAACTGTAAAGCCAATTACCATATATTAAGCTATACATATTGGCTCGCAATTCCTTCATCGTAAACATATCTACACAAAGCCCGTCCGATTATACAATGAATTTAGAAGAAAGAAATGACAGCCCAGATACACAATGCCTTCGCCTTCCTAAAACCAGCCCGTGGTGTCGCAAGAAATAAAAAAATACCGGCATACAGGTGAGCAACGTGCAAAAGTCTACATTAAAGATTAAACTCTAAAATGCGTAAGATATAACTACGGCTCTGAATTCTCGGGGCCTACATTGGTGAAAATTTGCAGGAAGTTTTAAAAGATCATTTTATTTCAAAGAAATTTTTACTTCAAAACGTCCTCGCACACATAGAGATCAGAATTCGGAACTTTGGAAAGTCTTAGGTAGTTGTAGAACCACTCTGCATTCTAAGCTGCACATCTTAAACACTTTGGAATACACGTATTGTTAATTTCCGCTAGAAAGAATAAAAACATTAAACGAGAGATGGAAACCTGACGTTACTACTTTAAGATGTCCAACTTTCCTCCTGCAATACTTTTCTTCGAGAATAATTAATATCCCAACGAACTGCTCCCTTTTGCCCAAAAACTTAACCGGGAAGGAAGCACACACTTTCAGTACACCAACTCATCGGGGAACTGAACTGGAGTCGGTGCGTAAAAAGAGAAGCAGACAGCTGCACCTAAACAAAGAGCAGAAAAGGGGTGGAGCTTACGATCTCTTTCTTGGGCACCATGAGGGCGATCTTTGTGGCCGAGGAAATGCCCGTCTTCTTGGCAGCCTGGGCAATCTCCTGCTGCAGCTTCTCCAGCTTGGCCTGCCGGCAACAATGACAGAGTGGGTCAGCCTTCCGCTCTTGACGTCCTTTCTCTCCAAATCAAGAGCCAGGTCGGGCCTTCGTTTTTGGAGGCGGCGAGAAATTAGGTTGGATAGTCGAGCACACAGATCCAACAAATGTCGACAAAACGCATCCTACGCGAGACATTCTGTTTCGCAGCTAAACGTAACCCTTAACTCCCTGCCCTATTCCAAATTTTGAGAGTAGAGAAGTGTTAAACAACTCCTTTCCTACCGAGCGTAGCCCACATTAAAGCGCAACATAGTCGCGGCACAAAACGTTGCGACGCTGTATGTGCTCGCATTTGGCCATACCTAGCTGTTTTTTTTGCGAGCGGGATACTTAACGCGTTTGAGAGAAAATTTTGCCCAAAGCAGAGAAGCCACTCCGGACAGGTGTGCGAAGACACCCAAAATTAGTAACGGACAAGTTCTACCACACAAATACACCGCGGTATCCTGAGACACCACGATGCCATTTAATGGTTGTCTCGCTCGAGAGCACGTGCAAAACGAGACGTGAGACGAAGTAAGGAGATCTCGCAGCAGCGAAGGGCTGCGGCACTCCGGAAGCTATGCCAGCCTCGAAAATGTAATCCAAAGGGTCGACGTCAAACACTGTCGCACTGTTCTAACTAAGTTGGTTATTACAAAATGGCGGCTATAGCGAAGCAATCACGATTTCCCATTTTCGTTTGTACTTTTTATTGTATTTGGGTTTGTTTTTAGCAAATAAATAGAGCGGCTCCTGCGGATATAGTGAAGAGAAATTTTGCGATAATCGAAAAAATAATCGAATTCAGAAAGATTATTGAGTCGCGGAGCACCGCACTTTGCCACTGTGGTTGAGAAGTTGCCCGGAAAGGGTGGAAGACGATGCCGCAAAGGCCGGCGGCGGCGGCCTTTGCGTCGTCCTCTGCTCCACGCTCCTTACCCGGGAGGCGGCTTTTCCACGTCACGCGTGGAGAAGCCGTCGTGACGTGCCGGCGGGGGTGTTTGGAGCGGTAGCGACCACGTACCGACATAGAGATCCTAGATTGAAGATTGCATGTGCTCCAACCATGGAGCACATGCAATCATGAAACGAACGAGTTGTCTCCCGGCAGATTGGCGCAAATGCGCACGCGTTGAGTTCTCGCGTGGCGAGGAGAAAACCGGGTGAAGACGCGTAACTTCTCGCAAACGCAGTACTGTAAACCACGTGACCTTGAACGAGCGGTCTCTTAAATCTAGGCTCTCTATAGACCGTTCCAAAAGAGCTTTCCGGCCGCCGCCATTCGGCAAACCTCGCGACCGCTATCGGCCCAAATTTTCTGCCACTCTCCCGGGCCGTGGGGACCTTGTCAGTGCAGCTCCCCACCCGCGTTGTGCATTCAGAGTTTGCCAGCCTTTCTCGAAAGTTCTTACTTTATTCACCCGTCCAGGATGCTTAACCTTTTTGCGTCATCTTCCGCCGTGATAACCACGTTCGAAAAGAAAAAAGAAACATCGTAAGAGCTAGCGTGGAGAACGCTATGCAGGCAAAGCATGGACGGTGACAAAGCCTCAGAGACGGTGCAGAGTCAGGGTAGCTCGTGCAGCAGTGGAGACAGCAATAATGAAGAAGATCTATTGCACGTACGACTCCGTGGGGAAAACATGTGCGGTAATTCGAAGTTTAACCTCCGGGACCTGGTAATTCGAAGGATTCTAGAAGTCTGGTAACTCTGGAAGCACGAAAAAGCCTCGCGATCATGCTGACCCAGCCTAAACCCCATTCAAACATGCTTTATCCCTTTTATCTACCACGTGCGTGGTCGGGAGAAAGAGGAAACGAGCCCAGTGCGCAAATGAGCCCCCGGGAGGCCGAGCCAAGCCAAGCCAAACCAGCCTGGCTGTGGGCAAGCGCACCGTGGCGTCGTCTCCACAAGGGTTACCGAAGGAAGTGCGGACGTGCGGCGCATATGGCCAACAGCCTGCGTCGGTGTTTGGCTGGAGGTTGACTTATCTTCCATCCCTGGTTGGGGACTGGAAATAGTTTTGTGCCATCCGTAAAACATATTCTGGGTCAAAAAATAAAATTGTGCGACTGTTTTTTTTTTTTATTTGAAATATGCGTAATTTGAATTAAATTATGCGTATTGACTTATAGACAGTCGACCGTAAACTTACTTCGAATTATCGAGAGCGGACTACAATACACTCTTTTGTTTCTGGGCATTCGAAGGTAAATAATGTTTGTGATTGCTAAATTATAATTTGATAATTAATTCATAAATACCGTAATGGGTTTCTTATTTTTTCTCCTTCAATATTAATGTTAAGAGGGTGATAGTTTTACATTGCATACTAAGCGTTATAATAAAAAAAGAATAAGTGAAAGGGCATTTTTCAATTTTGTGTTTCGAAGTGTTTTTAAAATACAAAATGCTCGTGGCACGAAAGAATTACCTTTTAAAACACATTTCCAAACAAAGTTTTCAAAAAAGCTTTTCCACTCCTTTCTTATAACAGTATGCGAGTATGCGACATAAAATAATGACCCTCCTAGCTATAGTATTAGAGGAAAAAATAAGAAACCTGCCGCGATATTAACTCCTTAGTCGCCTAATCAAATAATTTACCTACAACTGGAACAACTTGCCCTCGAATCCCCAAGAACATGGGGAATATGTCAGCAAAGCTACCTTCAAGTATGTGCTTTTCCATTTCATTTAACGAAGTAAAAACCGCCTTGTAGCCCAAGGGCCTTTGAACTGAGACCGAACACTGCGACACGCCCATTTTGCCCCGCTCACCTTGGTTCGCAGACGCTGTGCCAGCTGCTCATACTTCCCCTTCTCGTGGAACTTGAACAGCTTCTTGCTCCTCTGAGCCGACTTGGCACTGCAAAGACGGAGGACGCACTCAAACTATGCTCGCGGACACGGAGCTGTTCGTCCACAGACATCATTTCAACGTGTCCCTCGCAATCGCATTTCTATATATATATTTTTTCTTAATTAGGCAAAACCTTTATAATGGCAGGTTTCGCTCGGCATCAGGTGGTCGGGTAAATTAGTGTATTTTTTTTAATACAAATTTTATACGCTCTTTACAGGGTGCTTACCAAATTGCATCTTATAAATTCCCCGACTTTTCCACGCTTTGCCCGACTATTTCGATTAAATTTCCCGACCGTTACTAAGAAAGAAACTGCAGAGGATGGGGTTGCAGGAATCGTTTGGGTTGTTCCCGCTTAACCCTTTTGACGGCTGTCGCCACACACGTACGGTGGCGGTTATACGTTTTAAAGTGCAAATACTGAACTGCGCGCAGCTAAGGGAGGTGTTGCTATTTCTTACGTCTTTGGCAAACTATAAGCATTATATGTGCAGCAAGGTTTCTCTTCACGGGGCTATTTAAAGTCTTCAAATTAGATGCTTCGCGTGCGTGATGCTCACTTTGCACACTGGCCACTCTGGCGGCGGCGCAAATGCGAGCACTGGCTCTTCCGAACCAGACTTCCCACGCTTTTCGGAATTACATTCGGAGGATGAGCGCTCATCGTCCAACGGAGAAGCTTCGTCGGACATGCTTAGAACTGATGCAAAAAAATTTTGGAAAGTAATTAATCCTAAATCTTGACCAGTATTGCCAAGCGTTTCTTGTGATGACGGGTCTTTTTTGGGCCCACACCAATTGGCCGCTGGGTTTAACACCTTTTTTAGCAGTGTTTTCACTGAGGAGGACGACTTCCCTCAGCCAGTCGCTTTGCCATCTCATGCTGAATGCATTATGCAGGACACTGTTATCACCAGTCACGGGGTCGAGTGTGCCATTGATCGTTTGAACGCTAACTCCAGTCCGGGCCCTGATGGAATATCAACCAAACTCTTGAAATTAACCAAACACGTATCTGGGGTTCTGCTGGGTAGGCTGTTTCAACAATCCCTCTCTGGCGAAATACCTGACGACTGGAAACTTGCCCACGTCATCCTCACATTTTCAAGTCTGGTGATAAGAATTCTTTCAACAACTACAGGCCTATTTCGCTAACCTGCGTGGCATGCAAACTCATGGAACATATACTTTCATCCCAGATTATGACTCATCTATCCAGTAACAACCTTATCTTTCCGAACCAGCATGGCTTCCAACGCGAGCATTCTTGTGAAACCCAGCTGTTTGAATTAATTCATGACCTTCATGTTTCTGTTCATTCCTCACGTCCCGTTGATGCTGTGTTTATTGATTTCACGAAAGCTTTTGACCGGGTCCCCCACAACAGATTGATATATAAATTGGGTACTATTAATATAAACAAATTAGTTATTGAATGGATAGCGAGCTTTTTATCAAATCGGTCTCAATCTGTCGTGATTAATAAACATGTCTCCTCTCCCACACCGGTAAAGTCTGGCGTCCCACAAGGTTCGGTTCTTGGTCCGGTATTGTTCCTTCTCTATATAAATGACCTTCCCGCTAACATTCAGTCCACCATACGCCTTTTCGCGGATGATTGCGTCATTTATCGCCCCATATCCACTCCTCTAGATGTGTGCGTACTCCAGCGCGACCTTGAAATAATCAGCCAATGGTGTATCACTTGGTTGATGCAAATCAACATTACAAAAACAAAGTCTCTAACTTTCACCACCAAATTAAATGTTGATCGCCACGCGTACGCAATTGGAGAGAACCAGATTGAAAATGTCACATCAATCAAATATCTCGGCGTCCACCTTTCAGCTAACCTATCATGGAACCTTCATACTGAGCATATCATCAGCAAAGCGTCTAAAACTCAAGGATTTCTTAAACGTTCATTGTTCCAGGCTAATAAAGCAACTAAACTTCTTGCGTATACCTCTCTCGTAAGATCGCAGTTGGAGTACGCGTCCATTATTTGGCACCCTCATCAGATGTATCTAACCAATAATATTGAGTCACTTCAAAACAAAGCCGCCAGGTTCATAGCTAAGGATTACTCCCGATATTCAAGTGTGACTAACATAAAACATTCCCTCAACCTTTCGCCACTTCATTGTCGTAGATATATTTCCTGCATGTCCTTCTTCCACAAGCTATACCATGGTTCATCTGCTTTCAGAGATTCATACATCCAGCCTCCTCATCATGTCTCATCCCGCGTTGATCACCCCTTCAAAGTACGCCCCATTTTCGCTCGCACCAACCTATTCAAAAACTCCCCTCTCCTCCTCGCTGTCTCCGATTGGAACAGCCTACCCAGCGATATTGTGTCGATCACCTCAGCCCAGATGTTTACCAACGCGCTAACCAATGTATAACAATGTATGTAGTTTTTGCTTACCTAGTTTTCTGTAAGCATTTTTTTTTTCTGTTATTATATGTTGTGCCAACGTCATCTTTTTGTCACTAAGTGCACTACATTTGTCTATGACTGCACCCCCCCCCCCCCCACCAACTGTGTAATGCCCGAAAGGGTTTTTAGGGTAAATAAATAAATAAATAAATCAAGCACCTCCGGTTAGGAATCTGAGGCCGCTGGAATGTTGCGGATGTGCCAAAATGGAACCAAATAAAAGAAAAGTGACACCTTTTCGCCTCCAATATTTTCATTCGATGCTTCTAGACCTGCAAGCACTGTATGTGCTCCCGTTACATCAGTAAGAAAAAACGAGCGCATTGATCCTCTCTTTGTATCATTCATTTGGAAACAGACCCGCCCACTGAGAATCACCTTTTGGGGAGAAAAACTTCACCGTCGAAGGGTTAATCCGGTGAATCGGGTGGTATCCTCACGCCGCATAACGATGCTTCGGGCAACCGAGACTCGGCACGAAGGCTGCCTACGTCGACGCACGCCACACCATCCCGCTTCCTTGCGCATTAGTGCACCGCCGACATCAATCATTTTCCCCGACGATTCCCCGACTTTTCCGGGTGTTTTTAAATACCCTAACAATTCCAGGTTTTCCGGGTTGGCAGACACCCCGGTCGAATATATCGCGCAAAAAAGCTACGCTTTATATCTGAAAGTTTGGATGCGCATAGTTTAAAAAAATGGCATCCCAGAGAAGCGGGGAAAGAGGGCGGAGTTTTGACGATCATCGTCCGTGCAATACCCCGGCAGAAGCTGAACGAACGAACGTAGAACGTAGACCACGGGGTCCGGGGCAATGCGGGTCAAATGTTCCGCGAGTCCCACCTTTGATGTTTCTCGTGTTGAGGCCGAAGGTCACAAAAGCCGACAAAAGGACATTCCTTCTCTCTCACATTTCTAAAGCTGGAACGAAGTATGAATGCGAGGAATATACGGACACATTAAGCCCGAATGAACGCTGGACTGTTGTTAACCAAGGATAACAAAAAAAAGATTACCAGCGATTTTTATCTGTGATGTTCTAGAACGTATGAAATGCAGCATGTAAGACGCGATCGTTTAAATTTGGCTAGCAGACACGAAACAGTCGTTTCGGGAAGTGAAAAGCACAGTTTATTAATCTCATTGCTAAATTTAGCGACCAAATTGACATCTCACAACCCAACGTCGCACGAGATGGTATCGCACAACACGAGAACTTGACACCGTAACGTAAAAATGTCACGCGACTAGACGTCACAAGACACGAGGTCGCGTGGCTTCAGTTTCCCCGCTAAATGTACCGCAACACCGTGACACATCTGTGTCACGGTGTCGCAAAATACCCGGATGTCACGTGACATCAATTTTCCCGCTAAATTTAATGGACGAACCAGCGTCCCACGACTCTAGGTCATGCGATGGGTCGCGCGACATGCAACGCAGACGTCGGGTCGCACGGTCTCAATATTCCCGCTTAATATTGACCGAGCAAGGCGACATCGTGCGACATACGTCACCGAGTCAAATGACCACTCTACGTCACGCAACCTCGTAGGAGGTTAGTGAGACGTGGCCTTGGGACGCGTTGGTGACCCTCAACGTCAATTTGCCAGCCAAATTTAACGGGGAGATGCGCAGACGGATGGACGAATTGGGGGGGTTCGGTTAAGAAGCATTCCGGTCCCCGAAACCCAACGCACCTGACCCTGTGGTCGTAGAACTTCTGCTCGGTGACGTCCTCGACCACCTTCTCCTGGTGGATCTTGAACTGCTCCCGCTTCTGGGCTCGGATGTTGGCCTGGCAAGGGAAGCCCGGTGAAGGGGGCCGGACCGGTGGTGTCTTCTGGACTCACCTTGAGGGTGGGCGTGTGGTGTGCCAGCTGCACCTCCTTGCCCGACAGGTCCACCGTGCGGCCCTCGGCATTCAGGATGAGTGGCGTGGGCCTGAGGGGAAGACACCCTCCATCTCCACCAGCCATCTTCCAGGTCTAGTGTCCAGTTGGATCACACGGTGCCGTTTTACGCGCCGTTTCGCGACAATGACGTCGAGCGCCGCGGAGTGCAAAATGGCACAAATGATCACACCGTGCGAATCCGGCATTATGCGCGTGACACCTAGTGGCTGCACAGTTCTAATCTGAACATTGTTCTTTGCCCAGAAGTGAATGAGCCGAATATTCGCGACTCCAGCGACCTAGGGACAAATGACAAACATGGTGGTTGAGAACGGGTTGCGTACCGTAAAATCCTGTAAAAGCCAGCTCCCATATCTGCTTACCCGGTCCTGTAAGCAAATCTGGGAGCCTGTAAGCAAATCTGGGAGCCCGATAAAAGCTAGCAGACGCACGGATGACCGAGGCACGTAACTGTGTTGCTGGCACAAAATGTGCCAGTGCTAGCACGAAAATGGGCTTGTCGACTTGGTGATCCTTTCGGACTACGCAGTCGGGCCGACCGAACGGGAGCTGCGTTCAATTTTCCGGATGTTATTGAACCATGATGGGACTGCGATAGCCAAGTGTAGTCGGCGTGCTAAAAAAGATGAATTAAAATAGGCAAGGGCGAGCAACCGAGCCGGCATCTTCTGGTGTTGAGAATTCCGACCGAGAGTGCACGAGTCTGGCTCGTCGTCCGCGTGTCGCGGGAAGCCTCTAGGTGCACGACGATCCGAGGCCGTCCCGGGGTGACATTGGCACCGACTGCCACGACGGGCAGGAATCGTCCACGGCGGGTAAAGGGTGACATGGCGACCGAGTCTGCACGAGCCCGTCCGACTCGCGACGCGTGGTGGCGCCCACAAATGTGTTTGGCGCGCGCCGAACTTCCTCTTCGTGTACGTGTTGCGATTGACCATTTCAGGTCGGTGGGTTCCTCGAGGTCTATTGCGACGCTTCGGCAACGACGTCGACGTTCCGACGGGTGCCGCGCGCTTCGTCTTCGCTGCTGCCTTGGAACCAAGTCGGAAGCGTTCGAGTATTCTCGCAACGCAAAGTCGACCCGCAGCGCGGACCCCCGGCCACCCTCCGCGAGGAACTCACATGGCGGGGGAGGGTGCACCGCCGGCCGACGGCAGCGCTCCCACGAAGCCCGGCCGGCCACCCAGCTTGGCTTGGATCTGGGCCGTCAGCTCGGCAATCCGGTTGCGGCTTTCGCCCACGCTCAGGGGTGCCACGGGGGCCGCGCCCAGCCCCGGCCTGAGGAGGGGCACGGCGCCGCCCAGGACGGGTGGGGGCGGGTGCCACGGCCACGGGCTGCGGGGAACGGGGCGGCGAGCGAGCCGCTGAGCAACTGGTAATGGCTGCCGTTCCGTACTTCGGCTTTCCGAGCGTGCGGTGTCGGGAAGCTCGGGCGACGTCGTTTGCCCCGTGGTGGAATGCTTTAACGCTTGTCGGGCAAGGGCAGAAAGGTCTCTCCGTTCTTGAATAAAGCTTCGGATAATTTTTATTTACTGATTCGGGTTCACCTCGCAGCAGCTATGAGGCATATTTGCGAGGAACGTGCACTTATGCCTCTTCGTAAAGTTACAAATGCGGCAATTTGGCACGAGCACGCGCAAGTTTCAATCATGATTCTAATATAAAGAGAAAATGCGGTAAACCTTAAAAAGTGCAAATTCAGACATGAACATCAGACATCAAAGAATGCACCCAGTACATGATAGAAAGGAACCACAATTGGTTAAGACCGTCAGGCACATCATGGAATGATCTAGCACGACCACGCTGTCACGTTTCACTAATGTGTCTGTGCCTTTGACCGAACCTGCTAAAATGTTTCTAAATTCTTTTTTTGGGGGGGGGAGGGGAGGGGGGAGTTAATCTAAATTGGGTAGTTTTTCTCTTCCCTTTGTGTTGGGTAGGCCTAACCAGGATTGTTTGGAATGTTCGGGGAAGGTGCGGGCTTGATGTGCACCATGATTGTTTCAACCAGAGACTGGGGCAGAAGGAAACGTTTTGCAGTTGAAGAGAAAGTAAAATGGACAGACAGAGTCTTTAGAGAAACTTTTGTTTCTTTTACTTTCTCTTTAACTGTAAAAAAATGTTGCTCCTTCTGCCCCACTCCGGGTTGAAATAATCGTGGTAAACTTCCACCAGCTCGCCTGCGCACTGACCGTAATTTAGGTGATGTGCACTTTGGGTTTTTTGTAGGGGTGCGCGAATACCGAATAGTAGTTTTCGAATCGAATACCGAATCGAATCAAGAAAAAAAAAGCCGAATATCGAATCGAATATCGAATAGTGATTTTATTTATAGGAATTTTTCAAAGAGTGCTGCGAATGAGATTAATATACGTGCAGAGTATGCACCTGGTGCAGCATGTACGTCTTGTACAAAACAAAAACCAAATAGTAAAAAAGTTCTGGTGAAAAAAAAAAAAAGCAGTTGTTGAACGTTGGACATTAAAGATCCAATTTTATGGTGCAAACATAATCTATCTACCCTAAACGTCACGAAAAACAAAAAGTTACAGCTACGCGTGTCTTTTTTTCTCTTTAAAAACACAACCTAGTACCGCAACTTTTTTTAAAAATATTTGTATATCTCAGGAAAGAGGCATTTTGCGATAGTTGGTCTCCATTTTAAGGGAGAAAAAAGGGCACCCGGGATTAGATTTTACATAAATAAACAGATAGGTGTTAAACCTGAGTAAACAGGCTTAAACAATATAATCTTAAGCAAGAAAAAAGAAACGTGGTTAGATGGCGCAAGTCACCAACCAACTGCCGCTATGCATCCATTTTTCCGTCTATCTATCCTGTTTTAGATAGCCCTGATTTAAAAGAGGGAGCAACCGAAACTGAAACCACGGAGACGGCTCCTGCGCAAATTGGTCGTAAGTGTGCATGTTAACGTAGCAGCTTGGGCGAGTTGGTTGCACATTACGAGTTATGTTACATTACGAGTTGTGTTGTCGCCTGGAAAGAAGGCGAGCAAACAGAAGAGCGACGACGCCTGCCCTGCTTGCTCGATCCTGATCGACGCTTTCGTCTTTTCGTCACGTTCTCGCAGTTCGCAATTCAGATGCGGCTATCGAACTGTTCGAAACCCTCTCAAATCTAGGCACACTATTTTTCCGTTCCGTTTCGCTACCGAATCAGAATTTGCAGTTTCAAAAGAATGACGACGATAACTCGGCTGGTGTCATCGATGTGGTAGCGTGGTTTTCTTTCTGTGGTCGTGCAGTGGTGCAGTCGCCGATTTCTGCGAGTGCGGCAAGTGTGTTTTACATCGGCGCTTCAATTTGAAACGAGGGCTTTACTCGTGAAAAGAATTAGGCTTGGCGCGGAATTCCTCTCTGGAAGCGGCGAAAACGGGATGTTTCGGTCGTGATTCAACGGCAGATTGTGTCACGATCGTGAGTAAATCTGCGTGCTATAAAGTTTGTGGCGTTCGTTACTTTTCTTTTTTCTAACCTGTGCGTTAGATTTTTGTGGAATGGTAGGACCAAGAGGTGTTTCTCGCATGGTCTGTCTAACATCACGGCGCTTACATCGGGAGAAAAACGGCTTTTTTGTTTGCTCCCCGCCGACCACGCGTCTTTGGCCGAATATATAGAATATTTGAGTAACCAAATACAGTCAAACCTCTATGTAACAAACTTCTATGTAACGAAACCCTCGATGTAACGAAGTGCATACCTTTTTCTAACCACAAGTGTATGCACGCCATGTATTTTTTACCTCTATGTAACGAAGTCCCGTTTGCCGAAATTTCGATGTAACGAAGTTTCATGGACAATCCGGCACAAACTTTTGGGTCCCAAGGGAGATTCTGAAAAGCACACGTGCTGAAACGGGCCACCGATAAAGTGCAAAGGGTGAAACAGGCCGAGTCTGGCGAGTGTGGTGTACCGAAGGGCCACTAGAGGACACTAGAGCCGCCGCTGTTTCGTCCGTCGGTTTCATTTGCGCTGCGTAGTTCGTTCCGAGGCCTAACTAAAAGCGTGCGTTTCTCGTTGTCCTGGGTGATGGAGCCTTCAAGGCGATGGAGCCGTCCCTGACAACGTCGACCTCGACAACAATTTCTATACGTCGACTCTGCTGTCATTGTGGCGCAGGAGGTGACCGACGAGGCGATAGCTAGCTATGTTCGTGGCAACAGCGAGCCTGATGAGCAAGACACCTGCGATGTACCCAGTAACCGTAAAGTGGTGGACGTGATCGATGTCTTGAGGCGGTCCACGAGCGCACAGCAAGACGAAGACGCGATGCAAGCCATCTGGCTATGCTAACGTAGTGTGATGCGAATAATAATGTCAAGAGTGGCCCAGCTAGGAAAAGACGACCAACTACTTTCAACCGAAATAAAGGCGTCCTCGGTGAGTTTCGTGCACCCGAGAAACATTTGTGAAAACTTCCTTCAACGTTTTCTCCGAATTTCTATGTAGCGAAATTTCGATGTAACGAAGTAAATTCCGAATTTTACCGACTTCGTTACATCGAGGTTTAACTGTACTAGGAATTCGATTCGCGAATCGAATTATTCGGGAACTTTCTATTCGATTCGAATTCGTATATTTGAGTATTCGCACACCCTAGTTTTTTGTGTCAGGTGGCTAAATTCCTTAGTGTGGAAGTAAGAAGTGCTCAATCTTTTCCTTCCTTTCTCTTTCTTCTTTCTTTGTTTTGTTTTGTGCATACTTCTCATGGTCGTGGGTCTATTTGGGGATGATTTGGCCTAATAAAACTCGAACTACGCTTGGAGACTTGCGTTGTCCGTGCTGTTTTTTCCAAGCCCCTGGGTTACCGCAACTGCCGTAATAGCTCTATATTGCACGTAGGAGCAAATGCAAGCACTGCATGTTTGCGTTAGTGCTGCATGTTCCACACTGTGTGTGTGCCATACACGCGGAACACGAAGAGCTGTGCATACGTCTGCTCCCTATCTATTTTTGCGTACACACGCGGTGGTCCTCCGAATTCCCTTCTTGTTGCTCTTGTCGAACGCGGGGCACCGCAATGAAAGCCGTTTGCCACATCTAGATGGCGCTGCAACTGCTTGCGCATGCGTTTCTATCCCGCTGGACTAAAAGTGTTGGTTTGACACGCTGCACAGGGTTTCAGCCGAGAGCTTGCGTGTGTCGTGTGAAGTGCTTAAACAAGATGCTCTTTATGCCATTTTCAAACTCTCTCAGTGGCTGGAACAGAAAATATATCATTGGGTCGCCAATCACCAACGGGCCTCGAGAGGGTGGTCGGCGGAAAACGCAAATTCTGAAAAAAAACAAAGACACATTCGCAGATTCACGAGTTCCGTTTGGCACAGTGCTGCACTTTGGGCCAATTTGCCTCCTCGTCTGCGGCAAGGCACAGACCAAAAAAAATATATGAAAGTGCTACAACTAGTCGACCACTGTATCGCGTTTTCTCCGGACATTAGTTTGCAAAGTATGCGCATTTAGAAGTTGAAATTTTTTGCAGTGTGGACTCCATGAGGATTTGTTTTTCAGGACTGTTCTTTATGATGAGACACAACATATTCAGCGAATGACAGATTACGTCAAAAATTATTTCTGTATGATACAAGCTTTCTCGCGCTCTAATAAAGCAGGCACTTTTCGAGGAGTGGCACGAACGATAATTTTTCAGGTACGGTGTGGACTGCGCATTAAATGTAAACTGTACAACTAAAATATATATATATATTTTTTTTTATAGTATGTTTGTTTTGGCCTATACATCAGATGCAAAAAATACACGATTTAAAATGAAAAGTACCCCAGAGCAATCTCTTAGGACGACTCACCCCGAGAGCCCGCTTGCGCTCCTCGATCATCCTCTGGGCGTTGGCCATCATCTCCTTGATCTGCGCCAGGAAAGGAGAGCATCAAGGGGGAGCTCGACCCACCCCCGTTCCCAAATGCCGCGACACGGCCCCCATTCTTCCGCGCTTCGTCTCCCCCCAGAGTTGGAATTGTGGCCGAAGCCGGGAGCCAGTCGGTCCATCGAACGGCCATAAAAGCGTCTCGGCGTTTCCCGCCCTTCCGCACGCGTGCCTCCGTCGGCCGACGAAGCGTGGCGAAATGTGCCGCGACCTCGCACTTTCGGTACGCATGTCCATCGTTGCACGCGCCCTAGTCCTCAACTGCGCTCCGACGTAGGGTGAAACGGAGTACAGCAGTCTCATTCTCCTGAAAATGCAGCTAGAAAGCGTTGCATCAACCTTTACCTTCAGAGTCCTACGATTTATGGAATGCAGCATTCTAAGAGTCGCCATTGAAATTTTTTTGTGAGACATTAGATGGTTGTTTTGGGGAGTGAAGAACGTAACATTCCTTCGTTTCCACATTCGCCTGGGAAAACGACGTCTTGAGACTCGACATCGTGGCATCAACGCGACACCGCGAGGTGACGTCGATTTCCCCGCTACATTTAGTGGGAAAATGCGCGGATGGACGGACAAATTTCTGGGAGCAGAGGGTTAAATCATTCTATGCTTTAAGAAGAAGGGGAAAGCCTCCCGGGCATGTGCCTCAATATCGAGCTCCAGCTTCAAGTGCCACTTCGGGAAGCCACCATACTTGTGAACAACTTTCCGAGGCTGTGCAGTTAAAAGTATGGGGGCACGCGCACGAACACCCATTGGCATCTCCTCTCGGAAGTGCCACAGAATGTCATCCAGGGGTATAACGAACAACCTCGGAGCAACCCCCTTGACACGAAGACGGATCCGGTTGCCAAAGTGTCGAAAGGCACCTGGCTCGGGATTCGTTTAAAACGGACGGAGGTCTTTCGAGGTGCAACCAAAACCTCTGCAGCAGTTGGACTGCACTGCACCTCGGCTGGGGTTCAAACCTGCCAACTAGAAAGCATGTCTCTTTCTCAATTGTCGGCTGCCGCTCTTCATCTCCAAGGTACTTTACGAACTTTTCCTACCAGCCATGAGACTGCCTTTGCACTTGGTTTGGAAGCAAGTTATTGTAAATGCAAAACTAGAAAAGGAACTACCAGTAAAATTAACACAAATCGCGATGATTACCTGAAACCTTCTTTCTGTCAATCACATTGAACTAACTGCGACAAAGTAATTAGATCGTTTCAAAGTCATAGTAATGAAATCACTCTTTATTTTCTCACGCAGTTAAAGAGTGGAACAGCCTTCGTCTCATTCTACCACGAACTACCGTAAAATTCCGAGCAAGCGCCCCCCCCCGCACGCAAGTCAAAATTACCTGCAAAGTAGGGGGCGCTATCCCGGAACGGCACCAAAATACAAGATGGCAACGACAAAAGTTTTTCGCCAGAAAAAGAAAAAAAAGCGCAGTGCACACGGATTTAATTTTTTTTTTTATCTCTAAGAACATAGACTTTATTAGGCCAAAGATTTGTCACTGCTATGTTAATCACTTTTAAAACACCAAAAGACTCTTCAGAGTCGGTCACAAGAAAAAGTTTGTACATTCCGCGATGTTTCCGAACCCATGCCGTTGGCTATTTTGACATTGACTTTGACAGGTATTCAAAGAGCGCGTCGTTCACGTATTCCCTGAACACCGGCACGCCGTTACTTAGCTTTCGTCGAACTTTGGCTTTCCCGTAGTTTGACTGTAGCAAATTGTCAAAATTCTTGTCCCATTGCCGTATCCGGTCGAGCTTGATGCGTCGAGACGTCTGGTGTACGTTTTCCCGTTTTCACAATGCCATTGGACGACCTCGATTTTCTTTGCCACTGTGTAAGAATGCATAGCCGACCTGACACCCCCAAAACAAAGCGACAATGGCGGGTGGCGACCGGGCTCATCGGGCTGCAAAGTAAGATTGGATTGGATTGGATTCTTGGACTGAATTTCGCAGGCCAGTGTTGCCTGGGCGCGGTGCGTGATACGGGTGCGGAGCGCTTTCCCGGAACGGCGCAAAAATGTGAAATTAGCAGTGAAGTTGGGGAGGGGGGGGGGGGCTCTTGCTCGGGTGGGGGCGCTTGCTGCGGAATTTCACGGTAAGCGAAAAGGGTAGAAACGCAAGACGGTGACTTTTACCGGCGCTCCCGCTGCACAAGCACTTGCGCAACCGACGCAAGATTAGAAAGATGGAGATTGCGCACTTAGTATCTTTGGTTAGTCCACGTTAGGGTAAGATGGAGTATACCAGAGTTGGCGGTAAGTCTGCTGAGTCGTTTGCCGAGTCTCGCGCGATTAACTTAGGTGCACAGCGTCATCGCCGTGCACACTTTGCGGGTTTGTCGATCTATCTTTTGTATATTGAGCGTGTTTTGAGATGCAGACATTTTGATGTTCCTACGCAGTTATTTTTTTAGAGCTCAGCTTTTAGGCGCCCGTTTCCGTGTTTCGCGGCGTCGGCGTAACCGCACTAAATTTAGCGGAAAAATTGACGTCACGTGACCTCCAGACCAATTCAATCCCCCGCTAAATTTAGCGGGGAATGGAATTGCTGTTGGAGGAGGCAGAGGAAAGGTATGGAGGATGAGGAGGCAGGAGGAGGTGTGGAGGGTATGTAGGACGAGGAAAGGAAGAGGAGGGTAGAGGAGGGGGGAGGAAGAGGAAAGGAGGATGAGGTGACGGTACGGAGGAGGAGGGGCATACCCTCCCCTCCTCCTCCTCATGAGCTGTGCTCTAATTTCGCGTTATAGAGATTTGTATACGTCTCATTTCTTATTCATCCACGATACGTCATTAGTGTGTAGCCCATTTGTTTCTGTTGGTTGGCAGCGTCGTCCGACGCGTCATAAAATGCCGCGTCCCGGCTGCCAAAGCTTCTGTGGACGGGCAGAAATCGAAGGGCCCCTTTCGGGGGCACAATGGACGCGGCAGTCGGGCGAGAGATGGCGCCACTCACCTGGATGGCCGTCAGCTGTCCGGGACTGGGCTGGCCCGGCTGAGACAGGGCCACGCCCTCCGAGAACCGGGTCTTCCGCTGGTCCGCTGAGTCGTCCTCCTGGGCCGCGGCAATGCGCTCCTTTTTCATCTCCACATTTTAAACGCCGTCGGGCGGCATAAATATTGTAGAACCTCGTTGATATGTTCCCAGTTTTTACATTTTCCAGGCTTTTACGTCCAAAACCGCCGGTCCCGCCGAGCTCCCAGCCCCCCAAGGGCCTTCTTGTGTTTTATATTTTCCCAGGTTACGTGTTTTCTTTCCCGTGGTCCACTGAGAAGCGTATCAATGAGGTTCTACTGTATGTTTTCTATATCTTACATCGCTACCACACCTTGGTTGGACCCTCGTTTGGTAATGGTGATCGATTTAACTGCTCACCTCTGCACTGTCTGTCAAGAACAGCAGTTGCCACTGCTAAACGAAGCAACTGAACATGATCCGACTCTATCTCGAGAAAAATGCTGCAGCTTTTCTTCGTCGACGCTTCTTTTTACTAGACGCTCATTTCTGCCTGTCTCTCAGGTTTTTTTCAATACTAAAGCAATCCACCTCTGTGTTCTATTTTTTTTTTTTCCCCCGCTTAGGTGCAGCTTAATTCAAGGTGATAAAAAGGTACGGAGACTCAGCAGCTAGGTATTCACTCTCTAGATACAAATGAGCAGACTCTATTAGCGCTATAGTAAAGCCACTCGGCCTTGCACTCCTTGTGGTTGACATAAAAATGCTCGACAAAAGTTATCTTTTATAATCTATCGTGGCCTTTAGCATTTTGAAACCCCAGCTAACCCATACTACAAGAACTGGCCATTCTAAAATGATCCAACCATTCAAAAGTAGAACTAACCGGTTTCCTTGTTGTCTTTTTTCTAAAGCGATAGGTGAGCAAAATCTTCTTCTCCGAGGAAATGTTATTTCAGATTCCCGCACCGAATTCTTCGTAATTTGTAATGCTCGCATACCAGATTCTCCTATTTTCTTGGCAGCATAGCGTGAAACATGCCTAGACATTTTTTTTGTTTACGAAATTTATATGCGCGTATATTTTTTGTCCACCTTATTTTCTGGTATTTTTCAAATGTGGGTGTTAGTGTTGTTCTAGAAGTTTATGAATGTGGGTGTCTGTTCTTTCTTTCTTAAGGCTACTGTTTTATTCTTTAGTCCGTAATCGAACGAGAAAATTTTTTTTTTTTTATAAAAGTTTGATTTTGCTGGTAAAGACTGGTAAGTGCAGGACGTGCGATAGGCCTTCCACGGAAAAGGAGAAGGGCATCTCAACGGCACCGCTTACCCAAGATTCGCCATTTCTGGCACACGCCGTGAGATGGCGCAGCACGACAGGAAGGGCCTCACAAATGACTCGGCTTTTCCGTGCTCTGACCAACCCTCGATAGCTCAGTCGGTAAAGCACTTGGCTCACAGTCCCCAGGTGGCGAGTTCAAAACCTTTTGATACAGTTCCCTATGGGCGTAACGCTTCTCGGGGTTTGTTTTTCATTACAGCCGGACGTTACTGTCAAGTGTTTTAGAACTCCACGAAAATTCAGCAGATAAAACACATTCTGCGTTAGAACTCTTTTCTGCAATGAGCCCATTAAGGGTTGACAGTGCATAAAAATAAAAGAGAAACCACAGGGGGCGATTATCTACGAATGCTATAGCATTTATAGTTGCAACAAGGGCAGGTTAGGGGCAACTGAATTGGTGCGTAGGTCATGTGACGTCTGGTCACGTGACCACGTGACATCAATTTCTCCGCTACATTTAGCGGGCAAACTGGGTGCAGATCACATCCGTTTGCGATAATCAGTTCTTGTCCAGACACTGACCTTGGGTGACATCTCACAAGCAGCAGAGTGCCCCGTGGGTACACAGCGAGATTGTGCAGGGAGGACACCCACCTTTTTCTTTTTCATCTTCTGCTTCACCTTGCAGGTCCTCTATGGTCTCAAAGAGCTGCTCCGACAGCTTGGCCGCCTTCGCATCGTCCAGAAGGGAGGACAGCTTGTCTGGAAAGGGCCGGCCTACGGTCAGCCATGCTGCGGTAGCCAGCTGTCTCCAAAAACATTTACGGCGTTTCTTTTCAACGCAAGAAATAAAGCATACATAGCTCAACGCTCAGTCTCCGCCCAGATCGAGCACTAGCCGTTCGGACAAACTGCCAATGTTTCAGAATTAACCGTCGCTTGTAAGTTATTTTCTGAAACTCTCGAAGGGAAAATGGTGGCCAACAAAGCCCATGAAAACACGGAGATCATTTTTCGATCCAAAGTTTAAGCACATCGCTTATAACTGTCGAATAAGGTAATGGCAGGTTCTGAAACTTTGGCACCTAGTCCGGGCCAGTAGTGCTACATTTCGAGACGGCCTGAGCGTGCGGCAACACATACTTTACTTTCGCAATAAAAAAACCTCGCAAATTTTTTTTCGAGGCCACGCCGTATTGCCTTTTGAAGGCAGCAAGGAAAGAGATACCATTAAAGGGTAACTGCAAAGAAAAAAAGTGTATTTTTAAACAGCCTAATTGGGACAAGCATGTCACAAAACAATTTTTCCGCCGAAAACAAAAGTTCCGATTTCATAGCTTATCAAGTCAATTTCACTTTCTTTATATTACGCGCGCCTTTTCGTGAACTTTAGAAAGATGTGATGCTACGGGGCTCAGAAGGGGCAGTGTAGTTGGCACAGTTTTTACCGCGTGTGTTCCACTCTCCGCTGGAGCGCCATCTTTGGCAAGGCTTTCTTTCAGAGCATGCAACGATGTTTGCACCATCGAGGCAGGAATTGCGCGCTAAGTTTGTCTGTGCCTCCTTGCGCCACCTCTGCAGCTTCCTACGCTGTGCTGCTCCGCCTAGAAGACAAGGCCCACATCACTCCTCCCAAATGTCATTACTCCATGCAGCGCCACTTAGCCCACGTCGGCATCGCCGAGACTGGCGTCACGACTGAACTAGCATACTCTCGTTGAGCCTCGACGGCCGGGGCGGAGGGTTGCTAATGACGAAGTAATGAGCCTGGTGTCAGGCACGTATCCAGGGGGGAGGCCCATGGGGCCCCCCCCCCCCCTGAAACAAAATCCTGGCTACGTGCCTGCCTGGTGTTCTAGGTGGCCACTCTCTTTAGCCACAGTGGCAATGTTGCCGTGGCAAAGCTGCAGTGTCCAAGACCACACCTTCGATAGAGCTTCGCTCGTAGCATGCAGGCTACCAAGGATTATTCGCATTACCTCACTAACCCTTTGGCTACTGTGGGGGACTCCTGCTCATCGTAGCGGTTTGTGCCAATACCACCAATGACTAGCTCATCTCGAAGCGCACCAAAAAGATTCTCCCAGTGCTCAGCCAACAAGCTAGACTCGTTGTGTGTGTTAAAATTGGTGAAATGCGGGTGAGTGATTGAGATGGCATCCTCTGGTGTCAAGATCTCCAATTAGTTCCTAATTGGAGATCTTGACACCAGAAGATGCCATCTCAATCACTCACCCGCATTTCACCTAATTGGAGATCTTGACACCAGAGGATGCCATCTCAATCACTCACCCGCATTTCACCAATTTTAACACATTTTATCTCTAGCTCTTCTGGCCCCAGCGAACTAAAAATGGCGGCACATACATTACAGGCAGGTGGAGAAGATTGGTGGTGATGAACTAAAATTTCCAGGTAGATTCTCATCACAGACGGATGACAGCAGTGGTAAAGTTTCCTTCGAGTCGTCCCCCAAAATTATTTTAAGGCGAAAGCCTTATATGTTTCATGGTTCAGTCGACCTACAAAGTCCTTAAGTGAAAACACGTCGGTGACACGAAAGGTACCAAAACAACGTACCAAAATGTTTACTTACCACTCAGTGGATGACTAAACAAATTAAGATGATGATTCAACATATTGAGAAGGATGACCTAGTGCTTTATGCTGACTTAAAACGAAAGAAACACACAAGAGACGAAACAAATGACACAGCTTTGAGATGTGTCGTTTGTTTCGTCCTCTTGTGTGTTCCTTTTGTTTTAGGTCAATTTAGATCACCGACACGCTCAAGTCTTTAATAATGCTTATGCTTTTTGTAAATTCACAGTTTTGCCAGTGACATCTCACAAAAGACTGAGAAACTGGTCTTGTCTCAGTCGGTTATAGTCAAACGCAACCGTGTGGGCATGAAAACACGGTGATGAGTGTCATTCAGGTACCATTGGTATGGAATGAAACGCTAATGCCAGAACGCGTAACCTTTATTAAAAGGCTGCGCTACCTGGAGGCCCTTGAAACTGCGGAGTGGAGAGCGAGGCTGCGAGGGTGTGTACATCGAAGGAAGCGCACACCCTCACCATTCATTTCACCAGTCTCCAGGTAGCGCAGCACTATGAAGGCCATGCGACTCGGCGTTTTATCTTGTGTAGATAGCCCAGTGAGCAGCACCACTGCCACACCTTCTCTGATATTTGTTTTTCTTTTTTTTTTCTGAATGTAGCAAAGTCTCTGATTTGCAAACTAGGAACTCAGTATTTCGTTCGACAGCCCTCATTCAGAGCGGAGCTCACAGCAAGCATCAAAGGTGACGTCCAACCCAGACTATCTACGATGACAACCATTTCCACACGAGCAGGCAGCGCATTGGGGGTGAAGTGCCCCCGCGGCTGAGGAAACATCGAGCTTCCACGAAGGATGGATAGTAATGGCTATACCCTTTGCAATGGGCAGCAGGTTGCACCACCTAGCCTAACATCTCGTCATCCCTTCTTTTATAAATTTGCATAAATTTTGTGCTCACACAACCCCCCTAACCCCCCTTTAAAGTGTTCCCATTGCTTATTCTTATCTGTATTTTCACCCTCCCTAGATCTTTTCCACCAATCTTCCAATCTCCCTCTTACCGCAATTCTGTCCCTATCCATTCGTACATCCATGTCTGCGAATCCCAGTGCCCCCTCCAAATCCGTAGTCATCCCCCACCGAGTTCGACTGCGTATTCGTGTGAACTCGCGATCGGCGGTATTCTTCCCACCTGTGGTCTTTCTCTTGTCATAGCCATTGGAGAGGCAGCTGACGGCGGCCGTCACCAGAGTCGGTTCGTTGAACCCCAGGAACTCTCGACCGTCCTGTCGATCCACGGCTTGAGCTCTTCCACGTCCTTGCGCGACAGGGCCATGGCGTGGTGCTGCCGGTCCCGACTGCAATCGGGAGTAGTGTGTCCCTCGATCTGGTCAAGACTGCTGCCCTACCCACACATGTTGCGCACCCTCTCGAACAGCCTGGGCGCGCGAATTAAAGCAGCCGGGCAATGCCAAGTTGTCGCACCTGCTACAGCGAAATTCGAAACAACGAAACGTTTCCTTCACATGCGTCGTTTAAGGCACGATGCGAGCCAAGGGTACGGGAAGACAGATGCAGTGACGTCCATCTGCCTCTACAACTGCGATGTGCACACGAGCGGGTACTTTCTAGAATCAGCTACGTAAATCTGAAGGGAAAAGAATGAGAAGAAGTTTAAGTATGCTTAGTTTTGTGTCTGAAATAAACATCGTTCTGCTTACGTTTTGGCAGCAGCGGCAACGGCGCAGACATTAGGTGATGTTTATGGCAATAGTGTATTCGTTAACCAATCGTTAACCAACGAAATAATATTTTAAAATTAACAAGTTGTAAAACCGAAATAAGTTAAACAAAAACATAAAACCGGACATTGCATATCTTTATTTAATTATTATCGGTTCGCTCACCTTAAAGTGGCGATAGTTGCGAACGTTGCGAACTGGAAGCCAGGGACCGCGCGACCACAGCTTTTAAAACTCGAAGCGCCCCATCACGGCGAAATGCCACGCAGTGCTCTGGCCACTCAGTTTCGGTTTCGATTGAGGAGCTTCAATTCATGCTACTACGCCGTGACCGAATGCGCTGCTTGCGTTTTCGATTGTCCGACTTTTCACGAATGTACAATACTCTAAGCATTCTCGAGCGATTAGAAGGAAGACCGGGGCAGTTTTCTTGTTCTCTTGGTTCCCGACATGCCGGATATTGTGCCCGCGTATGCGAACGTAGTAAGACGTGACTTAGTCCCTCATACCACGATTGTATCTTTGAGCTCACTTTCAATAATCCTGTATAGTACCAGTGAACCACAACTGAAATTTGGTCACTTTGAGCCCTACACGTATTTTGTTTGCCAAACGTCAGCTTCGTGTTACTTCATTGATCAAAAACAAGCCCATCCTCACAGGATACTCAGAGGTGAGCCCAGCGTCGGCGCAGGAACTTTAAGGAAATGCAATCAATTCGAACTCACTACTGCGAAAAAGTTACTATAAAGTCCTCCTCGTAGTCAGCATATATCTCCCACTAAAATTTTATGCCGATTGGAGATTCAGTTTTCTCAAACGCCGAGATCGGCTGACTATACGACGGAGTCCCTAACGAGCGTCCCCATACTCCTCGCGAAGCCTTTTTGGATGAGCCTTTACCGACGCCTCAAGATTTGTGTCTGAATGGTACGTGGTTCTGAAATATCTCGGCATACTCAGTCAGAAAGAAAACAAACATATAACAAATCGTACGCCCATTAGCAACCACCAAATGCGCTTGGAATTCTTTAGTTCATCTCAGAAAAACATAAAATAGCACAAAAAAGGCAAGGACAGAAGTATACAGGACAGGCGCTAACTTTCAACTAGTTTTATTCAGGACAAGAAAACATATGTATCACACGACAGGCAAAGCAGCGCACCGCGTAAGAGTTCATTAATATTTTACACGATCATTCAAAAACTGAAATTCATTACAATGCAGTACAATGGAAGTGTCACTGACACATGCCGTCCCACTTTTTTGATAAAGAAGGCTTCCAATAGCTCTCCAGTGACCGCTCTCGGCTTCTCCCTAAGTATTCTTATCTGCTGAAGTCGCGGAACACAGCCACACGTGTTGCAATGTATAAGCGAATGCGAGCCATATTTATTTTTTACTGATAATGCGTACCCCCGTGCTCGGTCATTGGTGCACCGCCCCGTCTGGCCAATGTATCCCGTACGAAAATGTCAGATCGGAGCGGTTCCAGTTCGGAGCCGCGCGGTTCCAAACTTGTGGACAGTTTAGACCCTCGCGGATCCGATCTGGTACCGCGCGGTTTTGAGTGTAACCAGTCGGATCCAGTGAGACGCAACGCACTGTAACCGCACGGTGGTGGGTGGATCCGATCCGTTTCCACTGGTTCCACTAGGGTCTCGGGCGCGCACATGCGTGACTGGAGGAGGAGGGGGGGGGGGGGGTCGGCGGGGAACTCCCGCTCTCTTCCCCGCGGTCTCCTGCAGGTCACGTGTTAGGGACAGGCGCATTCGCTGCGCGGAACACATGTACGACGAAACCGTCCGATCCGACGTCCGATCAGGCAATACGACGGTCGGAGGCGAGGGTTTTCAACGCTCTCCGGTGCGACGAAAACCCTCGCCCCCGAAGATCATTCCGGCAGTCCGCACGTAGGATCGGACGGTTTCGTGTCGACAGATAAGCCATAACAGGCAGAGAAGCAACGATCGGGGACCAAAATTAAGGTCACTGCAACTGAGTGGAGCTGATAAGAGCTTGCTGGACTCAGTGGCGGATCCAAGGAAGGAAGGGGCGGCGGCGGCCGCCCCCCCCCCCCAAACGAGGTCGACCCTCTTTCCTCCCCCTTCTCGGAGGGCAATTTGACATGGGTGGACACCCCCCCCCTCCCCCGGTGCACAAGAAAAATGGAAGAATAGTATCCTTACAAAACTCCCCCCCCCCCCCCAAAAAAAAAACAAAAAAAAACGGAGCTCTGGATGCGCCCTTGTTTGCACTCAAGGTACGCCGGAGCACCCTTGTGCCACGCCCAAACGCCCAAGAAACTTCGTGAACCGAAGTTTTTGAACCCAAAGAGTGACCGAAGAAGCGAAGTCGCCCTTCGGTGACCTCGCTTTTTTATTGTGCTTATGTCGCGCTAAACGCGCATATGAAGGTTAGGCACAATGTCTCTTCATTACTAATGCATGAGGCTGATTGAATGCCTGCAGGAAAGTCAGGCGCTCGTTGCCACGGTTTTGACACAAGCCCGAGAGGTGAACTCCAGAGAAGCGGGCGCGAAAAAACATTCTGCGCCTGCAGAATCGTCTGAAAAATAGTTTCGATGGGCTCCAGGTACACCCAGATTTACCAAGACTGCTGGAGCTAGTAAGGGACTGCATTCACTTCTAACGAATCGATAAATAAACTTGTTTCTACACTAATCAACAAACCATGCGCCTGTCACATTTAATTTATTGTTGCATTTGTTAAGACCAACATAAAATTTTCTCTTGGTGAGCTTTGTCCGGGTCTGTGAAAAAGTGGGTGAGCTTTTGTCCGGTGAGCTTTTGTCCGGTGAGCTCTTGTCCGGGGTTCGCGGCAGCAGGTGCCCCTTTTGTTTTTCCCTGTCACGGATCAACGCAGGGCCTCTCACAGCCGGCCCGTTAATTTTAGCGGCCGGTTATTGAACGGATGGCTAAAAATGGGCCGGCTAGCTCTCAATGGCTTCTCATTTTCTTTATTTTTGATTTCTTACTCCAAGATGGATCCGTATGCGGCGGTCACCTTTCTTTGTTTGTCTTTGTTGGGGCTCGCCGCTCGGCGCGGGCGTTAGAACATGACGCCACTCCTTCGGAATAACGTCATCGACCGCAGTGGATGTCGGGAAACGAGTGTAAAATGAGAATTGACTAGTTAATAAACTAAGTATAAATAAAGAGGAGACATAACTTCTAACTTCTTTTTGGCTGGCATATGTAGATGTTTGGAAGCCTCTCATTAACAAGGGCTGACAAAGTTGGAGTGTTTGCATATTTGAGACCGTGGTGCTGGCCAGCAGTTCAAGGGATCAGCCACCAGCGTTAGCGTACTCTTTGATATAGCCGTTGGTTTGCATGGCTCGGAGGCAACGTAAACTATCAAGATACAATGTTTCTTGTGCGATTACGGGGTGAATCAAGAGACATGTTTAAATTAACTTATTAATTATATAGTGAAATTTCCCAGGCAGCACAAAACGTCGTGGAAACGTCGAGAAAAGGTCCGTGACGTCCAGATGTGACTTCGATCACGTTTTTCGATGTTGAGGTGACGTCCTTATATAACGTTCCATTAGAGTCCAATCAGTGACGTTGTGACGACGTTGCATTTCAACTCCAACGTCGTCAACGTTCCCACGACGTCGACGCACGACGTTCAGGCAACGTCCAACACCTACGTTTCTTTGACGTTGAAGTGAAGTTTATAAATGACGTTCTATTACCGTCCTGTCCGTGATGTGCTGGCGACGTCATGTTTCAACTTCTACGTCGTCATCGTCGCCACGACGTCAAACCAAGACGTCTTAGCAGCGTCGAACATTCGCGTTCCTTTGACGTTAAAATAAAGTCCATAGTGACGTTACATCATCGTCCCGTCAGTGACGTTTCAGCAGTGTTGTGCCCGTTACCGAAAAAAAGTAACGAAATAGCGTTACTCGTTAGTTTGGTAAAAAAGTAGCGCGTTATTGAGCTACGTTACTTTTTTACAAACGTAACGATATACCGTTACCGTTACTTTTCAAAAATAACGAACGTTACTTTTACGTTACTTTTACGTTACTTTTGTGTTCGAGTACATATGTTTGGAAGAGATGTATGATAAGCCTCCTGAACAAGCTTCGATAAAGATAGACATTTACAGAGTGGTTTCATAGTGTTTTGATGCGCGAAGCAGCTTAATTTTCGGCATGCAGAGTAGGCATTGAAACTGTAAATTATCTGATTCCGTCTCTTTTAGTTGATACATTTCCTTCAGTCCTGGCCATGGCGACGGAGTTTCGTTATTCATGTCCATCTCACACGCAGAATGAGTCGGAGATGGTAGTCAATCGGCTTTTATAAACTACAGCATGCGAACGGGGACTGCTGGAACACAACGAGCCAACCAACACCCCTCATCTTTACGCCGGTTTTAGTAACAGTCCGGTTCATACTATTACCAGAGACTGATCTACTTCACTATGTGGAACAGGACACCGGTTACCAGCACACTGGTTATAATCACATGCTTCCTCTTACCAGCAATAACTCTTAGTTTTCCTGCGAAAAAAAAAAAAAAGGTTTCGTGTTTGTAAGTTTTTTTTTAGGTCTAAAACTTTTTTTTTTTATTATGACCATAGGGAATTAAAGACTAATCAAGCGAAAGATTCTTCTGTGCGCAAAAGTGGGTCAGGAACTTTCAGGCAGTGAGGGTGAGAGCGGGGGTAAAATATTCCACAAAAAGTGTTTCTTTCTTTTTTTTTTTTTTTGTAACTTGAGAAACAAGCAAATCGCTTCGCCACTGTTGTAAACGAATGTCTCTCTCTCTCTCCCCCCTCCCCTCCCCACCCCTCCCCACTGTCCACCTCTGCTGCACAAAGCAGAGGGGGAAGAGGAGGGAGGGGAGGGGGCTGTAACGCAGTTGTTCGTTCAAGCCTTGTAAATAATAACACCATGAAAAAAAAAGAAAAGGAGGACGAACGGAAATAGCTGGTAGCCGAAGGTTTTCTTCGCCTTCGAGAAGAGAGTTTTTTTTTATGTTTACTGTGACGGATGTTGGTTCCGTGCGGCGATAAGCTTGTGCAGGATTATGAGATGGATGGGTGAATAGATGGACTGATAAGTGGAAAACCCACCGTTTTAGGAAATCGAAGGTTCAGAAGTCTTAGCTGCAAGATACGGCATTGCCTGGGCATTGCGTGCTCGAGCGCAAGTAATTGCCCCTCGAGCAGAGAAGCTAGATCCTCCATTGAGCTTAGTGACCTAAATTTAGTTCCCCTAACGTCTCCAGTTTTATGCACAAGATTGCTATTCTAGACGTTAGATCAGGCGTCGTGGCCTTTTCCCAAATACCTAATGTATTTCACCAGTTTTGGTCAAAAGTAACGAGTAACGAGTAACGTAATTTGATAGCCGATACCGTAAAAAAGTAACGAAAATACTTTACTCGTTAGTCATTCAGAATAGTAACGAGTACGTTACTGCGTTAGCGAAAAATGTAACGCGTTACCAGTAACGTCGTTACTAGTAACGCGTTACCTCCAACACTGCGTTTCAGCAACGTCGCATTCACACCTAACTATCGCAAACGTCATAATGGACGTACTTGCAACGTCGACCACTCACGTTTTGTTCAACGTTGAGGACATATTTAAATTACGTTCCATTTTTGTCCTTTCATTGACGCTCTGGCAATGTCATGCCACAAACTTCGTTTTTTTTAGCTTTTCCAGCTCTATTTTTAGTCGCAGAATCACGTATAATACGCGTTCACTGTTAAAAGCTTAATTACAGCTGTGGTCAAGGTGACACTGATCAAGAGCCGCAAGCAAAACTTAATTTTTGAGAGCTTGAGGAATTTATTTAATTATACATTAATTTATTTATTTCAAGATACTATTAATTGCACAACGGGATTACGCTAGGAGGGCATATAGAAAACTCAATGTTACACTGAAGAAAAAAAATAATATGAAGGAATAATATGTAAAAGGAATATCATTCCTTTTACATGTGCTTGTTATACTTTTGGTTTGTTTAAAATATTGTTACGGTTTTAGTTTGCGAAGTAAAGCCCATGGAAGTGAAGCCCATGGCTTAACACAAAGAGGGCCCCTAGGCCTCGTGTCCCGCTATTGCCCGAGAGCAGTTGCTAGCACTCGCCTTTCTTGAGCGCCGGGCGGAATCCTAAGAGACTCTTGCCTCCCGGTTACCCGACAATATCGACCGATGGGCGAGGAGGTTTTCTCCTCGCCCGCCATGGGGCGCCTGCAGCGCCATCCAGTGGCTAGGAGAGAAAGCGGCACGTCGGGAGCCGAATTCGAGATCCCGATCGACCCCGCGGCGACACGACCATGTGATCCTGTCTGAGGCGAGGCAACTAAATAGCTGCTCCGCGGCCAAGACGGCTAAACGGTTTGATAGGCGCCCTCGTGAAAGCACGGTGCGCCATAGATATAAGTGAGAGGCCAATCAAAATAAATCTGGCATTTGTCTTCCCTAAAATTCGCCAACTATAATTAATGGGTGCAGAAGGAGAGATAGCTCGGAAAGTTTGGCTGAATTCTAGCGCTAGGCGCCACTTCACAGACCTGTGTGAACAAATATTTATTTGTTGAAGAGATTTGCTTTGTAAATTTCGGCGTCGCAAACCACCAAAGGTAAACCTGTTTGCCATCGACAAACCTGGACCCAAATAATTGCTATGCAGAAGGCTTTTTTTTTTGGCGTCAAGTATTGCGGATTTGAGATACTGACCAAATTTAAAACAGCGTATTATGCAAAAAAAAAAAAAGCGCCATCATTATTTTGCATGCGCCGAACCCAAACCGCGTTATGGATTTGCAAACAGAAACGACGTTATTTCTCTGTGCACGCTATTCTAAAACTCGCTACTGTTAAATTGTCTGTGGCAGTTTCTTACGCGGGAACTCCCAACCTTTGTGTTAAAATAAATTAAGCGGATGGCACTGGTTATCTAAATATAATCAAAAAATCACTTAAATGACCGTCGAAATCGCAGCGAGCATGGTAAACAATTTCTTAAACTTCATAAGTAAACCGACCAACCAAATGTTTACGTCGCAAAAAAAAAAAAAAAAGATTGAGAACCTCATACACATGAAGGTGTAATATTATGAACAAACAAATCGCCTGATGTTGATGTACCATTACTTCTAGCCTCAAGTAAAATACAAGTTCAACGTTCATTGTCTGTCTCCTCCGCAAGTTTCCTCACATAATCAAAAGAAACTATTTTCGATATATTATGAATACAAAGACGATACTTTCAGGAAATAAAGATAGTCTCCTTGCGCTGACTATTCTTGACGCCTTCCGATCCTAAATGCGCGATATAAATCTACGCGCTTCTTACTGATAATGTTCCGCCACTATTAGTAAACAACCCTCTATTGTCATAAGGACCTTCCAACCCTCGTGATGTCTTAGTCGTCGGGTAAACGTATCGGACTACAGCAAGAAAGCGCGGTGAAACGCGACGAAAAACACGAATACAACGCATCCGCCACGGCGCGGAGGGGAGAGCGGAGCAGCAAGTTGAAACAACTCATAGGCTGCCGCGTCAAACGTTGGCCGCGTCATGTGATTCCAAGATGGCAGCGCCCATGCTTGGGTGGATGAAATGGTCTATAGCTTTTTCCGAAAGTCAGTCACTGGCACCGGCTGTCACGTCTACGGGGTCTACGAGGCAGGCTGCTTGTCGCCGTGATGTTTTTCGAGTCTGCATACAGTGGACGTGCTGCGATTCGATTTCTCTATAATGCTGCCCAGACTGAGTCGCCCCTATAGAAGAAGTCGGTGATCGCCCAGAACGCCGTCGTGTTCAGACACGGCTCGCGGACCTTTTTCAAGGCCATGACGCTTCACACGTTGAATCGTATTACTGCTCGGATCAAGGTGCCGGTGAGGATATGAATGACGCCCCCTGAAAAAAGGGGCAGTGCAGATAATGGCGTGTCAAGTCCAGTCTCCGATCAAGGCTCTTCAGACGCCTCCGACGATCCCAGTCAAGAACGTCCAGCGGACGGGATCCCACTTCTGAAACCATTCCCGTGCACGCAGCGAGAGTACCAGCTATGCGCGATGGGGTGGGTAAACCACGCTCGTCAGCGGATTAATAAGAAGCGGAACATGGTAAGCGGTGGAACATTCCGCGCAGCGTGACATCGTCCTTTGTTCATTTCTTTACGTGAATTCGTTTGTTTTATATACTTCTGGCTGGGCACATTCAGGGACGTCTTTTGGCGGCGCTCCGTATTGCATCTCGTGTCTGAAAATGCTAAAATAAACAGTTCGTCCGAACCTGTGTTTTAGTTACTTCCTTCGTTCTTGCATGAGAGCAACTTGCCTTCGCAATAATACTCAAAAAGTAAATATTCTTTTTAGGGTGTATGTGTGGGGTGTGGACACAACGTCTTCCCCACGACGCCTAGGGAACGTAATTTGGAATGGTGCACGTGTCACGACGTTCTATGAACGTCGTTCGCAGTCCGGATGTCGTAAACACACGTATCATAAACGTCGAGGGAGGACGCAACGGCCCACTGAGACGTGGATGGGACGTGTGACAAACGTCATTGGAAACGTTTTCTCAACCTCCTGTGAACCTTTTCTCGCGGACATTTAAAGGTTTCATCGACGTCGAAGGAAGGTAACGTCCGGACCTTCGACATTGTACGACGTCACGTTACAGACGTCTTCGACGTTCTTTCGACGTTTTCTTCACGTTTATGTGCTGCTTGGGTAGCCTATATATAGTTCCCATCTGAAATTTACTGGGCATTACAGAAGACCATTAAGTCAGACAAATGTAGAATGATTTGAATGACATATGAAGCGAAGTGATATGCAGTAGTTACCACTTGTGATACAAGCGCAGGGCAGGCGGAGCGAAAATGCAGGTGTTAAGGATCGGGAGAAACATCGCAGACGGACGCATTTTTACGATGCTCGCGCTCCCAATATTTAGAAGTTTGACTGACTTAGTGGTTTTCGATTATGCCCAGGAAGTTTCTAATTGAAACCATTTTATGCTTATTTTTACTAATTAAAACGTTAATCAAATAATATGTTAACCAGACACCTGATTACACAAGCATATTTTTCATAGTGGTTGCCAAGTTGCTAATGGCAAGATTAACATGTTTTGTTTTGAATATTCTCGACCAGCGCCTGTTATACACATTGTTTGACGAAGCACAGTCAAGCATTGTCAATCGAACTAAATATTGGCAGACGGGTGAATAACGGTTTTCCTGCCTCAGATTTTTCTCAAGTTCGCTTTCCTTTTCAAATTTCTTAAAAAAAAAAGGTATTACCTTGCCTACATCGTATTTCTATATACTGCACTCACATCGGTGCATGAAACACGGAGTAAATCGAATATTTGTTTGATGACATACTAAGCTCCAAATTATTGAATTTATTCTACTTGAATAATGTCATAAAATAAAAAAAAAAACATTACAGGTAATATAGATGGTTCGAGCCTTCAAGCTTGAGTATCGTCTAAAAAGAAATATTTAATTTATAACTAGATTTAATTATATTGTTATCATTCAGTGGCGCGCACCTGCCGCCTGCACGAAAATACGCTGGTTTCCACTCAGGGGTTCTTTTATTTTGTACTGAGCACAATCTCCTAAACTTTTATCAGCGACGGTAGCCATGTATCGAACCATAAAGTGCTCAGGCGCAGCCGCGCAATTAATTTCACTCTGGGTTGCAGCGTCTTCTTCGTTATTCTGCATGGGGAAGCGAAATACGGACGCACGTACACACACGCACGTACACGCACACGCACGCGAGCGCACGCACACACGCTCTTACAGATATACCGGTACGCATATACACTTGCGCATATTGCCGCACATGTAAAGCTCGGCTGCCTGTGACAACCGTCACAGACTCTCTTTCTATCTTTACTCCCCATCCCTTCCCCTCTCCCAACCAACCCGCCACCCCACACATACGCACAAGCGCGCGGGGTCTTCTCGGCTACGCGTATACGAATACCCTTCGTAGAGAAGCATGGGAGCCGCCACGCTGTGTTTTAGTTAGCTCCATCTTACGAGACGCGATCGTGCTGTCTGAAGTTCCGCACATTTCGCCGCTATACCTATATATAAGTATTCAAAGCCGCTTCAAAGGAAAAACCTCTTTGGAAAATGCTTTCTTCACTAGAATCTCGGTAGATCTTGTACAATAGAGATAAAGAAGACGCCTCCAAAGACGAAACCTAGCTGCTACGCTTCCTATGGCAACATCTTCCCCCAAGCGCGGGTTCAAAGGTGTTTTTTCCACCTTTGTCAGGCGGTTTACCGCAAGGTCTGCAAGCTTGGATTCTAGGCACGCTATGGGTCAGATGAAGAGTTCGCGGTTCTGGTAAGTTCGTGCGTTTGCTTGTGAGTTAAGGATTATACTAATTCATATAGCACGATGTTTATTCCATTCCAGGTGAGGACGTTGCCTGCCTTGGCATTTTTGCCACCTGCAGAGGTACCCGACGCCTTCGAAGACCTCGTACGTGGCATTGTTTCCACCCGAAGCCATGCCCTTTCCACTGTACTTCGAGGACACGTACATCGGACGTCGTCGACGGAATGGGCTGTTGTCTGCCATCTTCCCGACGAGCGTGTGGTCCGTCCACAGATCGGTCATAGAAGGTCTTCCTCGCACGAACAACTCCAGCCGAAGCATGGCACCGCAGCTTCCAGGTCCGTATTATCTTTATATTAAGCGTATCGCCGTTTTCCTTAGCTGAGTTATATCAGTTGTCATCTCTGATTATATTCAGACGAACATCAACTCCACCAGACCGAGCATCTGGTCTTTCCTTGGATGCGTACAGAAGGAGCAGTCCCTGCAAGAGATGAGGATCGCGCAGCTGGATGCTGGTCAGCAACCGTTCTGGCCTGGCAGCCAAGTACCAGGCGCTCAATCAGCGGACCACGACAGTCATCGACAGCTTGTGACGGTCGAAAGCATCGCCCGAAATGTTCGGCTGTAAACCGCGCATCGCACCGAATCTCAACCTCCACATTTACGACATCTTGCGAATAAACAAAAGTTTTAACGTTCTTCTTATTGATTTCAATCAAATGGCTCAGTTCTGGCCGTTTCATTCCTGCACATTTTAGTTAAAGACAACGTGACTAAGCAGGCGAGATGGTTATTATAAGACATTCTACAACCCGAGACGGCGGTTTAGAAGAGGGCAAATATAACGTCTAAGTTGAGCATTTGGTTGTCCTTGTAAACCTCCGTCTCAGGTTAGTAAATATCTTATGATCGCACATTGTAAAAACACAACGTCACCGGTGCAAGTACTATTTAATAAGCTAACGAGATATTTCATGTTCGAGTGGTTGTTATAGTCGGTCATGTGCTAATGAGTTTGCTTCCCTTGATAGCACGAGCGCGCACGCTCAACCAAAGCACGGCGGAAGCTAACGTGCGCGTTCTTTACTTGTCGCCGACAATACACCATTCTCAGGTACGGCTCAGCGTGCGATATTGACAGCCCAGCACGTGCGTGTTTGTCGCTCGAAAGCGAGCAAAGCACGCGCCATGCGCACAAACTCTCAAAATGGCAGCTGCCAGAAGCTCTTCTTAAGAAAAAATTATATAAGGCCATTTCGTGTTTCTTTTTTAGTCGTAAACTATTATTCTGTATTAGTTATTCAAGTCGAATTGCAAACGCAGGATCGGCGAAAAAGGTAAAATTGTGACGAAGTGGACAAGTGCCCAGTCGCCCTCTGTTACGACTTCCCCGTGTACGAGATGCCCCATATATGACGACTTGCCCTATTTGACGAGTTTACCTATGACGAGTTGGCTGTGACGAGTTGGCTTGTGACGAGAGAATATGCATATTCTCTTGGCTTGCCAAGAGAATATGCTGAACTTGGTCACGTCCTCCCACTGAAAATTAAATTACATATGTTATAAAATGCAGTTTATCAACAGAACTATCACGAAAAACGAACGAACGAAAAACTTCAGACAGTTGATTTCGGTCGGTTCTGGAGCTTGGCTGTGGTCGTTCGTCGCTTTCAAAATTTGAAGATTGGAAAAATCGGTTGTTATTTTTGCTTTCCAGCTCGTCCTTTTCCGGCATATCCAGTATACACTGGTTTCAGTTCTTCGGTTGGCGGTGTATGAAAGTCCCTGAAAAAGTAGCATCTCCCCACCTCTCTCCGTCTGGATGATTTCAATGGCGACTTCAAAGATTGACGGGAAACAGGGATACGGCCCATTCGTCACATGTCGATTCGTCATATGACAACTGGTAACAGGCCCGTTCGTCACAGCGGAACATTCGTCATACGATGATTCGTCACACTGGCAGTTCGTCACACAATGACCCTAAGATCGTTAAACGTTTTTTTTTCTGTTTTCTTAGGAAAGTTACGAAAGGGAGTCACTCAACCAAATCCGTACAAGGTCAGTAAGGTTGACTACTGTACAAACGGGAACAAAACATGTCCCAATGACCCCAAGATAAGGCAACATGCAGCCTTTAGCCTGCATGTTGTCTTATCTGGGTCACCTCCCACGCAGCACAAGACGTCGAGATGACGTCGAAATAAGGTCCTAGACGTTGGGCGACGTCGAAGTCCTTAACAAACTTTTTATCGACGGCATTGGTACGTCCACATGAGAGGTTCTGACAACGTCAAACACGCGACGTAGTGACAACGTCATAAGCTTCACCTCGACGTCCTCAATAGTAATCGACGTCTCTTCGACGTCTTGTATGAGAAGTTCTGTGAACGTCAAGCACGAGACGTCATAACAATGTCCTGAGTAACACCTTGACGTCTTCGACATTAATCGACGTCAGTTCTACGTTTTCTCCGGGAAGTTATTTGAACGTCGAGCACGAGACGTCCCAACAACGTCCTGAGCAACACCTTGACGTCATCAACATTATTCGACGTCAGTTCTACGTTTTTTCGGGAGGTTCTTCAAACGTTGAGCGCGAGACGTCCCAACAATGGCTGAGCAGCACCTTGACGTCATTGGCAATAATAAACGTCAGTTCTACGTTTTCTCCGGGAAGTTCTTTGAACGTGGAGCACGAGACGTCCCAACAATGTCCTGAGCAACACCTTGACGTCATCGACATTATTCGACGTCATTTCTACGTTTTTTGGTAAGTTCTTCGAACGTTGAGCGCGAGACGTCCCAACAATGTCTGAGCAACACCTTGACGTCATTGGCATTAATAGACGTCAGTTCTACGTTTTCTCCGGGAAGTTCTTTGAACGTTGAGCGCGAGACGTCCCAACAATCTCTGAGCGAACACCTTGATCACCCTGAACAAGCGCCTTATAGAGCCCAAGGTGTTGTCATATCACTTTTAAAATTTCTCGTCAATGTCAGCATTTTTGATACTGTGCATGCAATCCACCTTTCAACCTGGCTTAACTGCAGAAATCTCTTACAATATTATCATTCTCGTGATTGTTGTTTTAGCAGGAATTGCTTAAAAAGCCGAGAAATCACAAAAACAAAATACAGGATTTAGCTCGGAGTCAGCGGGACTGTTTATAGCATTTTTAGGGTTTCTAACTTAATATCAGCGTCTTTGAAGCTGTAAGAGAATGATAATATTGTAAGAGATTTCTGCAGCTGAACCAGGTTGAAGGGTGGACAGCATGCACAGTATAGAAAACGCTGTCATTGACGAGAAATCTTAAAAGTGATATGACAGGTCCTTGGGCCCTATAGGACGCTTGTTTAGGGTGACTCCGAATTACACCCAAAACTGTGTAGCCATGGAAGTGGCCGAAAATCCCGATCACTAGGAAGCTGAAGGAACACCGTTCCCATGATTCCTAGAGTGCGGGCCGGGGCGCTTGGAGGTTTTAGCAAATGGTCTATTCCGTCCGAATATACACGCTTTCGCGAACATACCTTCGAGCAACGAAGCCAGATCCGGCTGACTCCATTGTTCCACGGTGGCCCAGGTCGAGACCGTTATCAATTGACATCCCGTTCAGTCTCGAAGTATGCTTTACGGTTTATGGTCGTTAAATGGAACGTTATTTCAACGTTGACATAACCTTATCACAGAAGTGCGCTCGACATTTTATGTCGTTAAATGGGACGTAATTATATCGCTAATATGACGTTCTCAATTGACATCCCGTTCAGTTTAGACGTATACTCGACGTTTTATGGTCGTTAAATGGGACGTTGTGTCAATGTTGATATAACGTTATCACTTGACTTCCCGTCCAATTCAGACGTGCACTCGACGTTCTAAGGTCGTTAAGTGGGACGTTATGTCGACGTAAAATCCACGGTTTTTTCCAGACATTAGCCTTTCCATATTACGTCGAAAGGACCTGACGTTCAGACTTTCGACGTTGTTACGACATGTGGTTCCTGACGTCATCAACCTTCTTTCGACGTCTTTTCAACGTGTCTGTGCTGCCTGGGCTTACTAACAAAATAACTTCGAGAACTTAAAGCTTACGATAAAACAAAAAAAAACACTAAACCCAATTCTTTTTTTTTTTGTGTGCATTGCTTTAGAGTTCTTTTTATGCCGGTCGTTTCCGGATTATAAAAGACGGATCTCTTCTTCGAGAGTGAGATCTTCCCATCTCGATTTCTAGATGGAGGTAGTTACTACTAAGAGAGGTGGCGGTATGCTTCTTTACGAAGGACATTCCTACACTCTCAAGAAAAAAGGGTGTAAAAGGGTGTTTCGTTACACCCTTTGTCCGATATAATACACCCCACAACTTCAATTCGACGTACAGCGCCCTACAGTCGAACAGACGGCCCGAAATTTTACGAGGGGCTTGATAGCCGTGTGGTACAACTTATTAATATAGCTAATGTGTACGTTTTACTGACTACAAAAAAAATAATCGGGGTTTTCTTGGCCCTACTGTAAAAACTCGGTGTTTTCTTTATGTGGTCTTTGATACGTACTTTAGCTATTTAAAAGTTATATCGCACCGTTATCAAGCCCCTCGTAAAATTTGGGGCCGTCTGTTCGACTATAGGGCTCTGTACGTCGAAATGAAGTTTTGGGGTGTATTATATGGGACAAAGGGTGTAACGATACACCCTTTACACCCTTTTTTCTTGAGAGTGTACACTTGCATTAAGGTTAACGAAACTACGTTGTATTGGGCCTGCCGGCGAAGAGGAGTTTGTAAAACTAAAATAGTCACCGATCACGCCAAGACTCGTGTAATCTCTTATTCCAGTGACCATACGCATGCCGGTGACCCCACCGAGATAAACGTGCTTCGGGTTCGTCATCAGATGAAGGAAAAGGCTGGTATGTACCAAAATCTGTTCCTGCTCTTATATTCCCAAAACAAGTTCACTAACGTCCTTCTTTATTCCAGTGGAAGGCCGTCTAGCACCGCACCAAATACTTCTGGATGCGGCTGCCTGTGTCAGTGACGACACTGCATCGCAGATTCCCGCACCGTCAACACTTCGGCGCACAATCCGCAAGCAAAGGCAGCGGGCGAATTTCGAGTACAGCGTACCATCTTGCAGAGCCGACATACGAATGCCCACAGAGTTTAAGGTAAAGTGTATTGCAGCGCAAAATCACAGTGCGCGACATATTATGATAATAATGACTGTTTTACCTGCATGCAGACCACAGCCAAAGGAGATTCCTTTCTCCTCCACGACAGCGGAGAGGGCGACAGCGAAAGAATCCTGATCTTTGCTACCGAGCGCAACTTGAGCTGTCTGGCTCAGGCGACTACGTGGTTCGCGGACGGGACCTTTAAAGTCACCCCGGCACAGTTTTACCAACTGTACACGGTGCATGCCACAGTCAATGGCGTGGTAGTGCCAATGGTTTACGGCTTGCTGCCCAACAAATCTGAAGCTACCTACAGAAGGTAAGCATTCAAGAGCTCTGATAAACGTATAAAACGAAACGCTCGGTGGCCCTATTATTGGATATGTGTTCAAACACTTCAAAATATGTTCGCTCTTTTTAAGGTTTTTCGACGTCGTGCTGAGTCACATGGGGGCCAACTGCCTTGAGGTGGCTTACACGGACTTCGAGATAGCGGCCATCAACGCGATACAAGCCATGATTCCCGGCGCTAGGATACAGGGATGCTTTTTTCACTTATCCCAGTCGGTGTACAGGAAGGTGTGCTCCAGTGGTCACCAGAGTCGCTACAATTCAGATGAAGAGTTTGCTGTTCTGGTATGCGGCATTCTATTTATATGTCTTATTGTTGTCTTCAGTTAAGCCAATTGGTTACTTTATTTCTTGTGGATTTTCAGATGAGAATGCTTCCAGCATTGGCCTTCTTGCCAATCGCCGACATTCCCGAGGCCTTCCAGGACCTTCTCGAGGTTTTCCCCACCGATGCCTCACTCGTGGCGGACTACTTCGAGGACGTGTATATCGGAAGACCCCGTCGAAACGGCTTGTCGTCGGCCACCTTCCCTCCTCTGGTTTGGTCAGTCAGAGAATCAACACTAGCAGAAATGCCAAGGACGAACAACAGCATCGAAGCGTGGCACCGGGGACTGCAGGTAAGAACTGACCTAATCCTCTGAGAACTTGGAAGTTTTCTGTAGCACATTTTTGCATTTGTGGCTCAAAATTTCAGTACGGTGCCCACTCAAAAAGCTTTCTCCACGAGTGTGTGTGTTCTTTTTTCTTTTTATGCCAGAGCAACGTGGGCTGCAGTTCTCCCAATATCTGGGCGTTCCTGGGCTGCATCAAGAGAGAGCAGTCCTTGACAGAGATGAAGCTGGCTCAAGCAGAGGGCGGCACGACATCTTCGAGGGTGTCGAAGAAGCACGCCGACTGCAACCGGCGTCTTCAGATCATTGTGAGCCGCTACGATGGTCGCAATCGTCTTGAAACCTTGAGGGCGGCAGCTCGGAATATCGCTTTTTAATTTGTTTTTATTTCGCTCAATAAACCTGTTGTTTTCTAAGTACAACGATGACTTGTTTGGATGTTCCCTCTCTTCAGTAAAAATGAAATATAACGTACTAATCTTTATTGCATGCAAAGCCAAGTGAATATAAGTTGGGCAAATTCGAATATCCGGTTCGCACAGTGACAAACTTTCCTAGTGACAAATTCCCCTATGACGAATGTTCCGCTGTGACGAACGGGCCTATTACCAGTTGGCCTATGACGAATGCGCACATGACAAACGGGCCTACACCCACTAAATGGTGTAGGCCCGTTTTGATCATTTTACATTTTACAGCAGTCCGCCGATTCACGAATGAGTCATTGGAAGCCGCATTTCCAGATCGCTCTTTGAAACCCTGTAAGCTAAGCTGAATGCAAACCTTTGTCAGTAGGGGAACCAGAGAAGGCGCTGTAGAACTCGAAGGTGGATAACAAAGTAATCCTCTAAGCATTATACATTGTGCTTCCAAGGTTAACTAAGATGTTTATCAACTCAAGGCCATCAACAGCCAATGAGAAACAAGCTTCAGCTCTTGCTCCTAGCCAATAGTAAATTAGTAAGCCACCCCAGCTACGCTTACAAACATGGCGCACGGTTTCCTGCCCGACGCGAGGTCCACCGTCCTCACCGGGAGCAGCCGGAGGTTTTTCGCGGCTATGGAGTGCAGCCACGGAGATCTGCTGTGCACCTACAATAGCTGTGTAAAGGCTGGTTCAGACATCTGAAACGAACCCGTTATCCACGACTGCGTCCGTTGTGACCGGAACGACCGCTGTGCGCCGCGCGTACACTCCTGTGTTACTGCCGTCAGCTGTTTCAGCGGTGCCTCTATAAAGAAGGAGACGCGCTGCCACTCACTTGCGTAACAGAAAATAGACAGACCGTCTTCTATGACCACAAACTTTATTTATATTTTTCAGGATACGCTTGCAGGGTAGTGCATTAAAAAAAGAAAAAAAAAAAGAGGCAGTACGCCCTCTTGCACGATCACGACTTTGCCAACAGTACAAATCTCGCCACACGCCTTTTCTACGATTATAAAAGACGATGTAATCTTAGCAGCGATATAGCAAAGTAGAAATATAATTTCGTGATCAGATAGACGTTTCGAGCGTTCAGAATTGCGAACACAAATCACCTTTCTCGGGTGATGAAAACGCGTGAAAATTCGCATCCTTTATACGGTACGCACTAATACCTTGAACTTGAGTACACGCATGGAATGCGCTCAAAAAGAAATCCGGGCGATGTTCGGGGACACGAATGCTAAGAAAGCACCACTGTAGTCGAAGTTAACAAACACAACGGCACGGGCGTTTCTGCTGTCTTGAGAGTGCCGCCACGAGATCCGCCGCACGAGATAGGTGGATCTTCCCTTCTAGTACGTGCTGGGTTATCATAGCGACACACGACGAGAATTCACAGTCAAGGATAGCCCTTTTACGGGGAACGATGAGAAGTTTCCCCCGCGCCGTCCACGTCGACAATCACCACCGACGCAATGTTTGCAGAGTCACTGAAGGAGCCCGGCACGACCGGCATGCAACGCGCGACCGAGCTCTCCTCGATTTGTGATTGGTCTGTCGCTCCCGTCGTTCCCGAATGTAAGAAAAAGTTCAGCCCGGCTCAACTCCTTGCGTTGCGAACAGTGGCGTCACTAGGGTCAGCGGCACCCGGGGCGGTGGCCCACGGCAACACCCCCCCCAGCTCGTCGCCAGACAACGCAACACCCCCCCCCCCTCCGCTTGTCGCCCCCTTCCCCTCCCCCCACCCCTCGTGGCCCGTCACGACACCCCCGGAGGCGCTGCACCCGGGGCGGTCCGCCCCCCCCCCGCACCCCCTTGTGACGCCACTGGTTGCGAACGAACACGAACGAAGCGACCGTTTGGCGCTTCGTTGCTATGGTAACTCGTCGTTCCAACCGGTTGCATTCGTTCGTAAGCGTAGTGGTCGCTCCGAACGCAACTGTGTGAACGGGCCTTTAGAACCAAACAGGAGACTAATCTTTCTAAACAGGATAGTACACACAAGCTGAATAACAAAGCTACCGAAATGCCAAAAATAGATTCAATGCTAAGAGTACATTCGGCGACGCTTTTCGTTCCGTATAGACTAGCGCTATTTGAAAACTACCGTTTTTAGACAAGTTGTTCTAGTGACGAATCGCCCTATGACGAATTGCCCTGTGCGACGAACGGCCCTGCTACGAGTTGCTCAGATATATATTGTCTTTCGACGAACGGCCCGTACCCCCAGCCCTCTAGAGCACAACGGCACAACCGCCTGGGTAATTATTCTCACTCTCTGGATATCTAATGGCGTGAAGGAAAGGAGTACTTTATTCGCCTTAGGTTGTCCGTTACGGAAGACAATGTGACTAGGAATTATTTGAGCTAATGGAAGTTTTCGCGAATCATATTTTAGTGAATAGGCTGTTTTTAGGCGGCTGCAGATGGGCTTCCGAACAGACTGCGGAAATGAATATAATACGAAGCTCGAGCGTGCACCGCCTAGTGTTTACCACCAAGAGTTCAGCAGGCTAGGTTATTAAGTCATGAGAGCCATTCGCTAATAAGAAAGCCGTTATCTGCTAAAGTGTCATTCGATGAAACGTCGTGGTTTCGTTTGCGTTCGCTAAAACGTCGTTCGATCGAGTGGACGCCTCCCGCTTTCATTTCTGAAAAGGATGCTCGGCGTCGTTCGCTTACCAGGCCGGTTTGCCGCCCCACGGGGAAGCGGAGACCAGAGTGAAATTATAACCAGTGGTCCCACTCAGGGACACTTCCGGTAATCGCGCCTACACAGCGCTCCTCAAGCCGGATGGCGATAACTGAAAGTGTAAAACAAAAACAAACAAAAAATCTAGGTCAAAAAGAATCGCAATAAATTAAATTGAGTGCGTTAATGTTAATATTTTTAGAAAACATAATAAGCTAGGTTATAATGATAAACCGATATGGAAAGAAAAAATCGAGCAGTGACCGTTAGCTTTAATCATTGCGTTAAGGTAGCCTAGGTAATGACCAGTCGAGTCGGGGTTCCATGTCAGGCTGTTTACTCAGCTCGTGCTGTGTGTTAACGTCGTCGTCGTTAGACTAGCTAAAAAAAAAGAAAGAAAGAAAATAAAGCGAATCAGAACATAACATTTTCCCCTCCTCTGGTTTTTTTTTTTTTTAGTTAGCGGAGTAAGCTAGAGGAATAAGCACATAACATTTTCTCCTCTATTTTTTTAGGGTTAAAAAATAACGAAAAATGCCAAGAACAAAGGAAAAGAGATAAAGAAAAACAAAACACACACACGCACGCACAACACAAAACACAAGTCATCGCTTTGCACAGTTACTTCCGATCACCGAGATCCACTGTTCTGTTCAACACAAACAGTTTGAACACTTTTTTTTTCTAAATTAAGTTACTACTTCTCAAGCAAAATGACGAAAAGAAAAGCAGTTCAGTTCATCGTGCGGCATAGTTCCCATAGCGCTCTGGTCGGCCGACGATCACGTCCGGAGCGCCTCAGAGGCATAGGCGAAGGATGAGCGGTCGAAGCCCCTTTCTTGGTGGTGAGTCTAAGGCTGGACTGCACACAGGCGTTAGCGATCCAGTTTGTTGCTGTCCGTTCCACCTAGGCTGTTGTGGCTGCCAGTTATGGTGCCTGTGGCTGACGCTAGCAGGGGAAACAGCAACTCTCGAGAACCGACTGCTCTTAGCAGGGGTCGATGTGTTTTGCCTCTGGCTCTGGTGGTTGGTCTTCGGGGCTGCTGCGAGTTTTGAGGCGTTCCATACTCGACCGTCTTCCAATCGGAACGTCCACCGACCTACGCGCTTTATGATGCGCTGTGGTGGTCCAAAGGTCGGCTCTCCTTTGGGGACTTTTCCTGGTCGCTTCACTCGAACCCAGTCTCCAACACAAAATCTCGGGGTCTTCGCTGCTCGACGCTGGTCTGTGTACCTTTTGGTGTATTCCTGCTTCTGCTGTACTCGTTGACGCAGCCGTTGCAGCTCCTCGAATAGGGTTTTGCAGGAACTGCGCCGACGACAGCCCGAGGATGTTGAGCCGGGTCCGTGGTTTGTGTCCGTGCAGCAGGAGGGCAGGAGATAGTCCAGTGGTGGCATGGGGCGTGCAGCGGTATATCATCAAGTAGTCGACGAGTGAAGAGCGGATGTTACTTCGTTCAATGGCGGCACACTGAAGGAAGCCCTTCAGTGTACGGTTGAAGCGTTCGACCTGCCCGTTGGACTGCGGGTAGTAAGCAGAAACCAGGTGGTGCTTTATACCGCGAACTTGAAGAAACTTCTCGAATTCGGCCGACACAAACTGGGGCCCATTGTCACTTACGATACTGTCTGGGTACCCTTCTCTGACGAAGATGGCTCGCAGAAAATCCGTCACCCTTCCCGTAGTGACATTTGGGCAGAACTGGACTTCTGGCCACTTCGAAAAGTAGTCAACGAGCGTAATGACGAAGCGACAAGCTGGTTCCGCCCGCTCAAACGGACCCACAATGTCAATGCCCACCTTAGACCAAGGTCGCTCTGGCAAGGGCACTGGCTGTAGAGGAGTCGGTGACGTCTTTGCAGTCTTGTCCGAGCTACTGCAGACCTTGCAGGCGGAGACCGCAGCGCGTACTTCTGCATTCATTCGGGGCCACCAGTAGAGCTCTCGAAGGCGTGCCTGCGTCTTCACGATGCCAGTGTGTCCTTCATGTGCTCGGTGAGATTACCGCGTGGCGCATAGTTGTGGGGATGACGAACTGGTCACCACGGAGCAGGAGCCCGTCATTGACTGAGAGAGCCTCTTTCAGGTCGTCGAAAATCGTCTCATCTGAAGATAAACTGTTCCATGGGGGCCAATCTGAGGTTACATAGCCCATGACAGCGGTGAGCAGTGGGTCATCCGCCGTCTCCTGTTGCAGCTGTTGTTTCGTGCATGCACTCGTCGTCCAGAGCGACGAAGGAGATGATCTCGTCGTCGAAGTCCATTCCCCCATCATTGGTCGGCATGGGCAGGCGGGACAGGGCATCAGCTACCCCATTCTCCGCTCCTCGCTGGTATTCCACCGTGAAGTTGTACTTCAGCAGGCGATGGGACCAACGTGTGATCCGTAGCGGGCGATGTCCTGCTCCCCCAGTGGAAAGCAGTGATACAAGCGCTTGGTGATCCGTGCGAAGAGTGAAATGACGGCCCCACAAGTAGACATGCCATTTTTCACATGCCCACAGGCATGCTAGCGCTTCTTTCTCTCCAACCGAGTACCGTCGCTCCGTCGGCGTCAACGTTCTAGAGGCGAATGCGACCGTGAAGATACCGTCCTGATGGCGCTGCTGCAAGACAGCCCCAATTCCGTAGGCCGATGCGTCTGTAGCTACGACGGTAGGTAACGCTGGGTCGAACATCTTCAGCGTCTTGCCAGATGACAGCAACGATTTTACTCGGTTGAAGCTTCGGTCCGCCTCGTTGTCCCAGATGAATGGTGTGTCCTTCCGCAGGAACCTTCGAAGAGGCTCGACTTCAGATGCCAAGCCAGGCACAAAGCGGGAGTAATATTCCACCATCCCCAGAAAGGAGCGAAGTTGGGTGATGTCCGCGGGGATGGGGGCAGCGTTGAGAGCATCCACTTTCTGTTGAAGCGGTGCAATTCCTCGAGCGCTGACTTTGTGGCCCAAAAACGACAGTTCCGACACACCAAAGACGCACTTGTTGTTGAGCTTAAGTCCGGCCTCCGAGATTCGCCGCAGAACTTCCCGCAGACGGTCTGTGTGCTCCTCCTTGGTTCTCCCCAAAACAACAATGTCGTCAAGGTAGACCAAAACACCTTCACAGCCGTGGAGCACCTTTGACATCATCTGCTGGAAGGCTGCTGGCGCTGATGCCAGACCAAAGCACACCCTCTTAAACCGGAAGAGGCCCTCGTGCGTGATGAACGCCGTGAGGTCTCGGCTCTCTGGGTGAAGAGGCAGTTGGTGGTAGGCGGCAGCAAGATCAAGCTTCGAAAAATGTCTTGCGCCGTGTAAGGCATTCAGTAGTTCCTCTATATGCGGAAGAGGAAAACTATCGATGACGACAGCCTTGTTGGCTTCTCGCAGGTCCACGCACGTTCGAATGGAGCCATCCTTCTTCTGCACCACTACAATTGGTGAAACCCACTCGGATGAGTTTATCCGCTCGATGATTCCAGCTGCTTCCAGACGTCGAATTTCATCCGAAACGGCTTGTCGCGCAGCTAAAGGGATACGCCTCATCCGATGTCGAACAGGAATCACAGAAGGTCGGATGTTTACCTTGTGGACGACTCCCTGGACACATCCAAGACCCGGGTTGAAGAGGTGCTCGAAGTGGCTCAAGGAAGGTGGTAGCGATTGGTTTTGCTGGCGCAGGCACCGCGGAAGTTGTAGCCTGTGGCGCAGACGGTGCTGGCGGCAGTTGGTTTTGTACTCTTGTTGACCACTCTTGCCTTAATGCACTCGATGACTCGTCCAGTGAGACCGGTGTTGACGTTTCACCTGTCTCTCTCGGTCGTTCGACGGAGCCCTCCGCCTCAGTATAAAAGCATGACCGGGTAGCACCACTCATCTGAATGTCAAGGGCCATGACAGCGTCCATGCCCAGCAGCGAGGTACCACGATCAGCGATGTGGAACAGGATTGATGCAGCACGGTCCCTGAACATCACCGGCGCCTTGAAGGCTCCCAGAATGTTGATCGGCTGCCGGGAGAAGTTCAGAAGCTTGACAGGTGGTGGCACGACTTCCGCTGCCTTTGCGAAGTGTTGAATGAACACCGCGCTGTCGACAATGGAGACGGCTGATCCTGTATCAAGAAGGAACTGCACGGTTGCCTCGAACACCTTGATGCTCAAGTACAGCTTGGTCTGCGACGGCCCTAGTGACGTGAGACACCTCCCACGGCTCGTCGTCATCGTCATAGTCGTCATTGACGATCTGGTCGCAATGGTTATGTGACCGGCGCTGGAGGGATCGGCGCAGGCTTCTGCAAACACGAGCAAAGTGTCCACGACGGCCGCAATTGTCGCAGGGCTGTCCCCTGGCTGGGCAGACGTCGTAACCCCTGCAACGTTCCACGTCGTAGCCGCAGTTGGTACAGATCCTGCCGTGTCCGTAGTTGCGCCGTGGAGAGGGCTGTGGACGCGGAGATGGCTTTCGCTGCGGCGATTCAAACCGCACCGATCGCCGATACGTCGATCTTCCTGGCTCCCGGCTGCCATCCTCAGAACCAGGGTCGCCGCTTCGGCCGCAGGTCACGCAGCTGTTTTCAGTGAACGAGCGTGGGGCGCGCGCGTTCCTTGGCCTGGGTGACGAACGTCGCGTCGGAGCTCGAGCGGGTGAGTCACGGCGCGAGTGCCACAGCTCGTGCGTGCATGACGCCATCGATGAGCACGGATGTTGCCGTGCCGTTTCTTGACTGGACATGGATGGACGCCATGTTTTTTCTTCACGTTCTGTCACGTGGCAGGTGAAATCGTTGCTTGGCGTCGTCGGCGATGCAGTCGTTGTAGCCGACGCCCATTCTCGAACTTCACGACGCGATCGCTCCAGATTTAGGACGGTCTCTAAGGCCACACTGAAGGGAAGCGCAGCGTCGAGAACCAAGCGTTCTTGAATCTCTGCGGACGCAGCACCCACCATGAACTGTCGGCGGATGACGGCCTCGGTGTCGGCGCCGAAGTTCGCCGGCACGGCCAATGCTCGGAGGGCTGAGAGAAAGTCGCGCAGAGATTCTCCTTCTTGTTGTTTTCTCATGTGAAACCGGAGTTGTTGCAGGGTCTCGTTGACCGGCTGCGAAAATTCAGCCTCGAGGACCCTGAGGGTCTCCTATACACGTCGCGAGACGCTTGTCGGGCTTGCTGACCGTCTCCCGCCGGTGACGTTGCTGGCGCCGGTCCAACGGGAGCTGGTAGAGAGTCATAGATGCGCTGGTCTTCGACTCCCAGGCAGTTGAGCAGCTTTGCTTGGCGCCGTTCGGCGGAAAATTCATGAGCACCTGTGGCCAAGATGAATCGCTCGAACATCCGCAGCCATGTTTTCCAAGGAATCGGTGGCGTCCCTGCCTTGTCCAGAAAGTTCGGTGGCGGCCTGTCAGCATCAGCCATGCTTGCAGCTAAGATGGCGCCTCAGCGATCCAGGAAGCCGTTCGAATGTACGGCCAGTGAAGACAGTAGCTGCGGTTCCTCGGCAATCCCAGACTTGCCGGAGGCAATAGGTTAAACCGAACGACGGATACGTGGTTGTAGAACGTCAGGATGCCCTGGTTCAGCACCTTCGTCACCAAAAAAATGTTAAGGCAGCCTAGGTTCCATGTCAGACTGTTTACTCAGCTCGTGCCGTGTGTTAACGTCGTCGTCGTTAGACTAGCTAAAAAAAGAGAAAGAAAATAAAGCGAATCAGAACATAACACATTGCCCTAACCAAAGCGCAGCTTTTAAACGTCGCCGGTCGCGTTGTCGGCGTTGTCGGTGTTGCTGTTCTGCGAATTTCTCTTTCCTAGTACATTTCCCTTTCGGTTGGATCCTCGCTTGGCGTTTTAATGTCACGTGAGTTACCGAATCACGCTATGAATGTGTTCTAAATGGGCCTGCTCAGGCAAGAAGCCAAAAAGCCGGGGACTCACTTCGCCGTTCGAGATTCCGGGATTCCGCTTCAAGTTCGTTGCTGGTGAGTGCAAACATTTCTTAAAGTGCTCGTGCTGTCCTTCGCGTCAGGCCATGGCACGATCGTCTTTTCTCCAACGCAGTGTATGTGACTCGGTTAATTTCTTAGGCGTATGTACGTCGGACGTGACTTGTAAAACGGTCGAACGTAATGAATTGCTTGTTCACGCTTAATGATTTCGCAACCTCCACGTATCGAAGCTTTCACACCACTTTACTGGAAAAATATAAATATCGTGGCAAATGACGCGAATCAGGACCGAACCTGGGATTTGCTAATCTGTAAAATCATAAAAGAGAAGTTGGCATCATAGTATAACATATACATAAAAAAAACACGCAACATTATAAAAAGTGAATTTACCAGTTGTTATATATTTGCAAACAGGCTAAGCAAGTTGACTGGGTACATTGAACATAATTCTGAATTGACTAGTCAGATGGATGTCCCTTGAAGGGAATTAACGGGAAGGCACCTCTAAAAAAAGCGTTGCTCAAACATGCCAGTTTCCTGGACTCACACCTGTCTTCTCTCTCTCCTCAGGATACCCTGTGGGTATGGCAGCATCTGGCACCTGTCGTTCAGCATGCGTCGAGACCCCCCCCCCCTCCCCGTCAAGCTCCAGACATAATTTATCTCCGCTTGGCACGTCATGCAGTAAGACCCACAGTACTTATCTAATTTAGAAGTATAAGCAGGGATGGATCCAAGGGGGAGATCAAGACGGGGGGACGGCTGCCCCCCCCCAAACAAAGTCGACCCCCCCCCCCCTCCCCCTTCTCGGAGGGCAATTTGACATGGGTGGACCCCCCGGTGCCCACGAAAGAAATTGGGAGAATAGTATCCTTACAAATTTTCCGCCTCCCCCCCCCAAAACGGAGTTCTGGATCCGCCCCTGAGTATAAGGTGTGTCTCACTTCGTCCATTCACTGTATGCTGTTACTTTCTTGTTCCAGTACGATGGTTCCTCGGAGAATCAAAGAGAATACCACGAGGGCGACAGACGTGTGGAGGCAAGCTGCAAGGGCCGGACACCAGAGACAAGGACCATCAGTAACCAGGGGGATAAAGTGAGAAAACTCAAGAGGCAGCTCATCATCTGGGCCACAAGAAGAAAATCGGAGACCGTATGCTGGGAAATTTGTCGACCCTCATCCTTGGGTGGCATGAGCATTTTCTGGTCATATTCGTACGTGAGGTGAACTGTTACTGGAACTAGGTCGACTCATCCTTCTGCAGCTTACAGGGCGTTACCAAAGCTACGGCACCAGCGAGACAACCGGAACATTTGGCTGAGGGACGTGACAACATATTGTGGGAGTATACTCCTCCTACGGAGAGCTCTCACAAAACTTGCTTCGTTGCTCTGATTAGCTCCAAAGGGCGGCAGCGTTTTTTCTTTGTAAAATTAGGCTGAAACAGATTATAGCTGTAGTGTGGCCACCGAAATTGACATTGCGGCATAACATTCCTCATGAGGGTTCTGGCATCTATCCTATGATCTCTTATGCAATTATGAATGTCGCAGCCACAAGTGATCACTTGACAATAATCTGCAACTCGTCATATGACAAACTGCGTAAATGGTTGGGTAAGTGCAGTAGCGGCAGTTCTGCATATCTGGGAAAAAACAGTGGCTGGGAGGGCTCTCTTCCTCATCACCATCTGTCTCAGGGAGGGCTGTCTTGAAAACCCCTTTCAAGTCATTAGTCTGAAAGGGAGTTTCTGGGATACCGCTGACGCATAGTAATTTCCGGCATCTATGAGACACTTGAGAAGGAAAACCTTATGCAGTTGCAACCTGCGAACCAGGTTGCAAACTGTGAGGACGACTTAGATCAAGTCCTGCTTTGTACGAGTGGTCTCAGCATTTGGCATGCAAGCTGTGGAGCAGTTCTGGCAATTGGAACTTCAAGCTCCTGAATACTGGAACTGTTCCCATCAGCACGACAACCACAGCTGGTTGTCGTGCCAGTAGACCTCGTTCTGAAGTCACCGGAAGAAAACAACAATAACCAGTTGCTGCCATCATGTTGTGTTAGCCAGTGGTCAAGAACAAGACTTTTTCTCTCTTGAGCTTGGACAAAGTGTTCTTTAATTAGTTTTCTCAAAGCCCCTTTGACACGCAATGGCACACATAACCTAGCTCAGTGAACACCCTACCTGTTAGTAGTGTTTCCAGTTTGTGCTAAATCACGAAAAGAGCCCTTGAAGAATAAGGTAGTGCTGTGAAAAAGTAAATTTTTAATTCCTCATACCGGAGATTCCCATCTGTTGGAGTTTGGATAGGAGCAAGCTGTGGTCTGCGCTGTTAAAAGCCTTTCTGAAGTCTAACTGGACGATCTCGCACGGAGTTTGGTTGTCGAGGCTGGTGCTGAGTGCATGGGTGAAAGCTGCAAGGGCCGATTCGCAGCTCCTGCCGGGGCGGAAACCGTATTGGTGGGGGCTAAGGAAGTTCGATAGCTCAAGGTGGGCTAAGAGTCGCTTGTTAATGACTCTCTCCATTGTTTGGCAAACGATGGAGGTTATGGAGATTGGTCGGTATGAGTGGATGTCAGACTTGAGGGGGCACCGTGTCCCTTTTTGAGAGGCGTTACTGACGCAACTTTCCAGGATTTAGGAACAGAGCTGTGGGAGAGAAAATCGTTGAAGAGGCGAGTGAGGACGGGGGAGATACGGCCAGCACAGGATTTAAGCAATGCGGGGTGGAGGCTGTCTGGTCCAGGGCGTTGAGAGGAGTTGACACGGGCAAGGGCTTCGTAGGTTTCACTTTGAAGAATGACTATGGAAGAGAGTGTGGTTGCTGGTGTGGCCTCGACTGGCAGAGTTGTGGGTTGGGTGGGACAAAGGTTAGGTGCGGTAGGGTCGAGTAATGCTGCAGCCTGAGAAAAGTGGTAAGAGAAGAGCTCTGCTATGTCGTCAAGATTGGAATAGGGCCTGCCGTGATGTGTGAAGACCGGCGCATGGAACATTTTTTTTATAGTGAAAACATGCCCAAGAGTTTGGGCTGGCAGGTTGCTTTTGCTCCTAGTTGCTGTAGGTAATCGTTATGGGAGATATGGATGAGATGCTTGACTTCGGTACGTGCTTGGTGGGCTTGGTTAAGATGAGTGGGATTTAGAGTTTTGCGCTTTTTTGAATAGCCAGTGTTTACGTCTGATTAAGACTGCAATCTCCTTTGTCATCCATGGAAGGCTGCCGTGCCTCCTGTTGATCCTTAAGGTGAACACATTTGTGCTGAATTGCTGATATGTTGAGCGAGAGGTCGTAGGCCTCGTCAGCCGATGGGTGATCAAACACGATGGACCAGGGAGCGAGGTGGATGAGCTGATTGAGATGAGGGGAATCGGTTTTTTAGAACTGCTGGAACTTCTTGGCTTGATGACCTCGCTTAGGGGCTGAGCAATGGATATTGGTGAGGAGAGCACTGTGATCACTGCCTGGTAGGCTGGATTTCACTGTGCAGCGGTAGGATAAGGTGGGATTATTGGTGCGGACGAGGTCGAGGAATGTAGCGTTGCTGTTTTGAGAAATGTAG
>JAZHYW010033854.1:0-37003 GCA_037355805.1 Ixodes ricinus | reverse complement strand
TAGCCAGTTTCGGTTACGCCTTCTTCTGGTTTCGTCTTGGCTGAGCTGCTGTAACACTTTATGTGGCAGCGCCCATTAAAACAAGCCTTTGAAGAAACATGCATCGCAAAATAACGTTTAGAACAGCCGAAAAAGCGCTTAAGACGGACCGCATAGTTTACAGTTTACGTAATCCCTAAGTGCTACGCCGCACGGTTTGCCAATGAGGAAGTATTTGTAGAACACTGCCTGCTTTAGTTTGGCAATTGTAGTCCCTTTCACTTCACTGTCAGGGTTCCAGCGCTTTTTCTGCTTATTAGGTCGCGTGGGGAGTCTACAGGGTTTTGCTTTCTCGTTGAGACGTGCAGACGCGGCACCGGAGGTTAGGCATCGCCAGTCTTCGCCTTGTTGAACCAAATAAACGCGTTTCTCTTTGTCTTCAGTAATCCCTGGTTAGCTTCTCCCGAGTTTTCATAATGAAGGCGATAAAACTCACATGACGTAAATATGTCCCTGGCGGGGACGCCAACGGGCGAAACGAAAAGAAACGGGCCTTAGAGTAATATGGTAAACGTAAAGGAGACACTGCATTAGTTAAGCCCAGATAATTCACCGTTTAATGCCCTCCGCTTTATTGACGCTTTTGTGTAATTTGGTTAATATTATTCGACTGTACCTTAGGAGGTATTTGTTTTAAGTTGTTGTCGCGCAGATTGTTTAAAGTAATTAAACAAATAAATGGTTTAATCAAATACGTCACAAAGCCTACGTGATGAATGGCCTGCCATGGCCTGTATATTGCCGCATAATCGCCTCCGTCATTCTTCAGCAACTCCTGCGTCGGTGCCATGCGTACCGTCCGTCTGTGCTTTCTGCTGCATCATGTTCGGTCGACTTTGCATCAATCAGAGTGACATGACCGCCCGCGTCCTCGCATGCTCGGCGGGAATTTGTGGGGCAAATCAGGCGTCTTTATTTTTTTCCCCATCGGGCACCAATAAAACACTTGATTGTGTGGGCATCACTTTCCGGTAGAATAGTTTTAAAGAACTTACTCTAAATTTTCACCGTATTGTCATGGATTTACAGATGACGGTGTTGAACGTAGCTACAACACAGAATGGGAAGCCGCTTGGATTTGTTGTTGCTACGAAGAATTTTCAAGAAGGTGGGGTATTGTACCACCTGTTGAAACGAGCTACGTAGCGGGATTTTGGCTGGGGGGGGGGGCGCTAGTAAATACTGTAGGGGGAGGGGGAGGGAGGCCCCAGCAAAATGGAAGATTTCAAGGAGGGGGGGCGGGCCCCCCCCCCCCCTTTACGTGCCTGCTGTTTTTGCACTCCAACGTCTTCTATTAAACACCAGTCTCCCTCAGTTCTCTCATTCGGAGCTAAAGACTGTTGACTTCACAGGCAGGCTATGGTCTGTGATTGGGGGCTTCAGGCAATAGCTTAGCCCAGCCAACGGTGTGTGTGTTTGATAGGCCATTTTTGAGTTGACCTTACATGTTACTTTTATCTTTCATGTTTCGGACCTCCCCAAAACAACCAAGAGCAATCTCGAAGCACAGAAACTTTGCACAGGCCCAAAGCCGGTCGTGAGTCCCATATTGTTGAACTTTATACGTTCTACATAGCGTGAGATGAGCTTGCAACTGGCTCCGAAACTTACTGAGAGACATTTTTCAAAAACCTTTCAGTAACATGGAAGTAAATCGTGCCGCACAATTACTGGTGCCTGCCACCAAATCATATTTCTTGTTTATGCCAGGAGCTTCCTGAGGCAGCCATGGTTTAGCTATTTCTGTGATAGGATGTACATATGATATTGAATGACTCACAATTCAAAACGGGGCGATTTCGTCATGTCGTTACAGAGGAAGTCTAATACTCGATTACCTACCAGCAACTCGGTTGGTTCGCTTGTTGTATGGGTTTAGTGAGAACCCAGCCACAAGCCATCATGGGGTGGCAGTTTCTATAATATGTGTCTCGCTATACAAATTAGCTTTCAAACAGCCATGACTTTAAGTTCTTACTTACAGACGGTGCCTGCAAGCAAGACCCACTTGAAAAACCTTTCGGAGCTATATACGACAAATGCTGGGCTGCAACACAAACCCGGAAACTGCACTTCAGTTCACCGGACTAAAACAGATAGTGATAAAGAAACTGTTCAAACTGTCGAACAATGGAAACGTAGAGGATGACAAGGCTGACCTCTTCCGAGGAGCTGCCCAAGTACCTTCTCGTATGGAAGTTCAATTTCAGACAATGTGGGATGCTCCTCCAATCGATAACTTCCGCCACTAGGGATATTTCTGAGCTGGCATCAGACATCAAGTCTAACATAATTGGTGACTCGTCCACTTACTACGTGCGGGCTATTTGATCAAGCTTGTGCTTGAACAGACTATTACAGCTGTGGCTGTCTCTCAGCTACTATGGGATGAATCTGATAACTTGACCCAGGCCTCACCAGTACTTGCGTAGCTGAAGCATGCCACGTGCCAGGAAAACTCTTCGGGAACTTAGTAGTACGACTACAGGCTGCCTTTAATTTCCATTCAGCAACTAGAAAATCACTTTCTTCCAATAATAGAGAGTGTGGCACATGTTTGAGGTGTCTATACCCATTGTGTCATCGCACACTTTGAAGTCTAGTGGTTTTAGCCTTTGCTCAGGGGAGTGCCACAAACGGCTTTCAAAATGATTTGCAGAATACACGTTTGAATTGGCATGTTCGATTACTGGTCCGAATTCGAACAAAGTTCGGTTGCACTCTTCAGTGGCTGGTAGCAACTGAGCAGTAATGTAAAATTATGAGGCGGCTGCCAAACCAAAAATAGAAAGCGCTTATTAATTGATCGGAATGGTTGCTTGCACTCCAAACATTGTTGCCTTTTCCAGCAAATCGTATTCATACGGCTGACGAACTAAAATACTTATTCAGTTTCTCACAAATTTCTATAGAAAGTGTATAGTGTGCAAATATTCTGATGAAAAATACATCCAGTTGTATCCACTGTCTATAGTTTTTTTAGTCTCTTCGAAGCTATTCTTCTTTCCTGAACAATTTCGGGGAATGTTTAGGACGTTGAATTTTGTCAGATTTCGAATAGAGCTCTCCTTGTTTGGTAATAGCTTGCCCGCAGTGAGTTTGAGGCTAGTGCAAATTGGCGATTTTTATATTGGCCGGAAATTAAATTGTGTTCATCCGGTCTGTACTTCGCACTCTTATTATACTCTTATGACTGAGTAATGATCGCATGTGTTGTATATTTCTGTACTTACTTCCCGTGCCCGAGTCGGCGTGAAAGTGAATGAATCATTCAGCATGTTCTCTGTGGAAAATTTTGTTAACTTGGTTCTGCTAACAATCTATTATGAAGTGTACGATATGCCGAACTCCTTCATATTAATTAATTTTTTGTGAGTATCAGTTTCTTAAAACATACAGAGCTTTGAAGTAAATCATGTATACATGGATGTGGTCCAATAAAATGTTTTCGAACCACTTACTGTTGTTGACCCCAGAATGCTCCACAGCCAGAGTCTGTAGCGATTGTCGTAACTTCGATGTTTTACAATAGGAAAAGAACAAGAATACACCTCTGTTTTCTAAAGTAAATTGAAATATTCTGTGACACTATTTTGCACGGATTCTACTGTAAAATTAAAAATAAAAGTACGTCAATATTAGAAAAAAACACACACAAAAGAACAGCGGCTTCGGGAGTCGAGGGGCGAGGCGGGAGAAAGAGAGAGAGAGGTACTGAGAACCGAGCAAAACGCCGAAACCGAAACCGAAACTAATTTGACCGGAACCGGAACCAGATTATGCTTAATGCCGCCTGCTAGGAGCGCTACCGGTCATCTGTCTATCTGGGGCCGCTGGGGCCTATGGCAGTGTCCGCCTTTACCTGTGAGTATTACTCGCTATTTCTGCCGCCGAACGAGGCGTTTCGCCACCGGAAGTGACATTCTTGTGCAGCGCGACGCTGCTCTATGCCGACTTCCGGGAGCAGCAGCGCCCGGGAGAGACGGCCGAGGGAACTCCGCGCCTTCGTCATATTTGACGGGATGCGCGAGAATAGCTGCGCAGTGCCGCGCGCGCCGCCGCCGCTCGAGGGAAGCCGATGTAAACGCAATCCGCTCGTCGCCGCCGCCGCCGGGAGCGGATCTGCCCCCGCGGCAGCGGATCTTTCAGATGTAAACGTACCATTCAGGAGCGTTTGGGTCGGCGCGGTTCATGAGGCGGAGAACGTCCTCGACGAAACTTGTGACGCTCTCGTTCGGCCCTTGGCTTCTTGCTTGAAGAAGTTCTTCGGCCCGCTGACGTCGCTGCTGGCTGGCAAAAGTGCGTCGAAGCTCTGCCTGGAAGTCTTGCCATGACGAAATTGACGCTTCGTGGTTCTCGAACCAGGTGCGTGCAGTGCCTTCCAGAGCGAAGTAGACATTTCGCAGGCTCTGCTCAGGACCCCATCCGTTGAACCGTGCGACGCGTTCGTACTGGCCCAACCAGTCGTCCACATCTTCATGAAGATTGCCACTGAAATTCGGCGGCGTCCTTGGTGGGGCCTGCACGTAGACAATGGACGTCGCTGGCGTTCCGTCTGGCTGCGACGTGGTGGTCATCGTCGGCTTCGGCAGCTTCTTTGTCCTGTCCGGCAGTGGTCCAAGTTCCGGGGTAGGCCGAGGTTGCGGCGACTGAACCGGATCTCGGTAGTGCCTTCGTTGGTTCTTCGCGGGCTTGGCGTCGGACTTGCACTGCGGGCCCTCGGAGGGGTACGCGGCAGGGGCATGCGTTACCCCGCACCTCCACCAAAATGTCACGAATGACAAGTGATGAGGCGGCGACTGACTGAGTAAACTGAACGTTTAATGGGGCGAACTTGTGCCCAAAAATAAAAGGGAAAAGAAAGATAACAAGAGAGCGTCGCGGGCGTCGAAGGCGGCGAAGCAGCAAGATCGAACGCTGGGGCGAAACTGACTCGGCTCGCCACGCGGAGCCCCTTATGTACATGCGTGGGCTTCTGGAATAATCGGCGTAGAAGGTTCGGCGCGTAGAACATTCTGACCTCGAATCAGCAACAGCGATTCTCGAATTTACCAGAACATTAGCATTGCAGATGTCAACAAAAGATGTCGCCGCGGCCAGGAATCGAACCCTGGCTTTCTGCGTGGAAGGCAGGCGCGATAACCGTTAGGCCACGAGCGCGCTGCCTACTTGGTCAGCTGCGCTCGCGGCAATATTACATGAGCTTCCTAACACCGAATCTAATGCTGAGGAAGTCGCAATTTTGAATCATGACGATCGGCAGTTGTGCCTGCTCTGAACAAGCACCAAAATGGCGGCGCCCACAACGCTGTCGGGGAAGAGAGTGCCGATACTCTAAGCGCAGCTCATTTCTGGCCCTACTTCCCGCGAACCTCCTTTCCCTGACTGAAACTGAAACTAAATATGAATTTTACACCATTATTATAGCTTATTTTGTTTTAATCACCTACACATAATATGAGGAGGAAGCGACCGGGTAGGAGAAACGCGGGTTTTATGTGCGACTGTTCTAATCAATGTTAGTTCTATCCGTATCAAAAGAGAGAACGCGCGAGCTTGCGCTGGTTAAAAAAAAATCAGCAGAACCCATCCTTTGGGAATGATTATCTACGTTAATGCGAATAGCATCAAACGGTGCGGAGTTATGCGCGTTCGTCAGGTGGCCGGCACACTCTAGATACGCCAGCCCACTCTTGAGGCGGTTCAAAATTTGTTGACACTTTCACAGCCCTGCGCACGATCTCCGCAGCCCAGCACGTGCGTTTGTGTCACTTAGGAAGGCGAGCAAAGCACGCGCCATACGCACAAACACTCAAAATGGTACCGACCAGACTTTCTGGCGTCTCAGCTAGTCTCAACCAACGGTACTCTAAACGGTTGTTTATATCTTTACCATAGGACGCGCTTTACAGCGCTGTCACAGCTACCGGTGCGCGCGCGTTCGATGCACGAGGGCTCATTCCGCTCTCGTGAGGCTGAGCACGGCCGCTACATCACCCTCTCCCGAGCGCGGGAGAGGGTGAGCTAGAGGGAGAGGGTGAGCGCGGGAGAGGGTGAGCTAGCCCTCGTGCATGGAACGCGCGCGCACCGGTAGCTGTGACAGCGCTGTAAAGCGCGTCCTATGGTAAAGATATAAACAAGTGTTTAGAGTGCGTTGAATGACTGCCTTCATAGCTCTGTGGTTGGCGCGTCTGCCTGCTGATCAAAGGGTCAACGGTTCGAATCCCAGCCGGCGCCGGTCTTTTTTATTTATTTATCGACCCGCGGCGTAAGAGGTTAGATAGCCAGATAGATAGATAGATAGATAGCATAGACGAAAAGTGCGTGAAGCATCCAAAGAATGCTATTCGCATTAAAATGCTATTCGCATTAAGATGCTATTCGCATTAAAAAAAGACGGTCCAAAGAAGAGAGGCGGCACACTGTGTTCTTTGTGATTGTGCGTCTAATTGCAAATTGTTGTGCGTATGTTTATACAGCCGGAAGTTAGTCTGCCTTAGCGGGCGTCTGGTGTCTCAGGTTTAGATGAGCAATTTAGCCAGTGCGGTACAACCGCAAACCTGGGGTCTTTAACGTGCACCACGCAGTAGTGATACACGACCGCACGCCGGTATGATGCTCTTCCACATCGAAATGGGCAGGGGCGGGTGGGCTCGGAGCACGTGGAGCTTTCGCTCCACGTGCTCCGAGCTGGTGTGCGCTATACTACATTTCACCTTATGATGTACCGCAGGCAAGGCTACAGGCGCGAGCTTCCTTGCTTCAGGGCACATCTCGGCGGCACAAGCTCTCGTGCATTAAGTGCAGCTGCCAACGCTATGATCGCGGGCTTCTAGCCTTCGCTGCGGTACAGCACTAAGGTGAAACGCGAGTATAGACATGCGCTCGGCCACCCGATCCCCCCCCCCCCCCCGCCTTATACAGATGTTTGAAGATCGACGATAGACGTCGATCGTCTCGAGGTAATGTAACGTAATAACATTATATAAATAGTAAACATATTGAAGGATTGAACGACTCAATTTTTCAATTCTTGGATTGTAATATGGTAGTAGCCTATTGTACTTACTCTTGATGAAGAGCAATATGATGTGACGAGGTGATGATTAAATTATGAGGCTCTATAAGGACGACGATATTAGTGGGTGTCGAACCAAAACGTACAATGCCAGACTTGTTTCAAGTATCGTGTACCCAAAGACCTTTCTTCACCCGCAACAGAATATGGTAGAATCAATGAGGATGCTGCTTTACAACTGTACGTGGAACAAGAAAACTGCAATGTGCAGAAGTGCGGCTTATTCGTTAATATGAAGGACGGATTTCTAGCAGCATTCCCTGATTGACTACTTGGAAGAAATGGCCTCAATGACGTAAAGTGTCCCCATTCCAAATGATTCTTGAAGCCTACTGAAACCGGAAAGGAGTATGAGGCGAAAAAAAAGAAAAATGAGCCTGGCGTCAAAGGTCCAAATCACCACCATAGCCTCTACTACCAAATACAAGGGCAGTTACACAATACACAATGCGAGTTTTGTGATTTCGCTGCATTTACACTCATGGGCATTGATATCCAACGTATTCAGAGGGATGACACCTTCTGGTCAACCAGCATAGAGCCTTTTCTACTCAAGTTTTACATGGAAGGCCGGACTTCCGCTGAAATTCCTCACGTAGACGAGTTGTCTGACCGAATCAACTGCCATTACTCCCGATCTGGGAATCTCTCGATCTTCGTTACTAGGCCATAGTATCATGAGATCGAGGGGTGTGGCTCTTCGTCCGCCGAACATTGTTTCGGCGGGTGTTTTTGCCGTGTGAAATGAGACCATCGCGTGCTACTGGAACAAGAACCTGGCGATTCTTCACTGAACTGCTTCTTCCGTAAGGTTCAAGAAGGCTTTTTTTCGTTTCGCACACCATCTGTTCTGCTTGCCCGTTAGTCGCAGGATGGTATGGTGCATTAATGTGATGCCTGATGCCGGTTTTTAGAGCGCAGCTCTTAGGCGCCCGTTTCCGGCTTGAGCAGCGTCGCCGTCGCCGTCGGCGTAACCGCGCGGTGCATGATGGGTAAATGTGCCCGCTAAATTTAGCGGAAAATTTTCCCACTAAACAGAACTTCCGCAAATCTAGCGGAAAATTTTCCCCGCTAAATCTAGTGGAAATTTTCCCAGCTAAATCTAGCGGAAGATTTTCCTCGCTAAATAGAGGGGAAAATTTTCCCCGCTAAATGTAGCGTGAAAATTTTCAACGCTAAATCTAGCGGAAAATTTTCCCTGCATAAATCTAGCGGGAAATTTTCCCTGCTAAATGTAGCGGAACATTTTCCCGCTAAATTTATCGGAAAACTTTCCTTGCTAAATCTAGCGGAAAATTTTCCCCGCTAAATTAAATTTAGCGGAAAGTTTCCCCGCTAAATTTAGCGAAACATTTTCCCGCTAAGTTTAGCGGAAAATTTTCCCCGCTAAACTTTGCGGAATATTTCTCCGCTAGATCTAACGGAAGATTTTCCCCGCTAAATTTAGCGGAAACTTTTCTCGCTAAATTTAGCAGGAAATTTTCCCGCTAAATTTAGCAGGAAATTTTCCGCTAAGTCTAGCGGAAAATTTTCTCCCCCTTCCACTCGAGGTCACGTGACCCCCAGGCCACGTGACCCCCCCCCGAGGTCAAGTGACACCGCCCCCCCCCCCCCCTCGTGTTTTCCCCTCCTCAAGAACTGCGCTCTTGAGGAGGGAAGTAGTAGGAAAAAGTAGGGAAAAGAGAGCGTAGAACGCCAATGACGCGTTTGTACGTCGTGGCAGACATCGTGTAAACTTCCAACCACTTAGAGTACGCATCGACCATGACTCCGCAGATGCGGATACGTTTCGCCACCCACAGACTAAATAATGGATCGTTTGCAGTTACAGTTCATGATGGCGCTGGACTCGAGGAAGCCTTCGACTCTTTCCACAAAGTTAGCCCAGGTGCCAGCACTTTTGTGGAAAGTGGTAAGTGTTCGAAACGTCGACAACGTCAGTAGCCACGTGCTGTGCTTGACACTGGACGCTTACCATTCGCTGAAAAGAAACTTGCTTGTTCGACTGCCACGAGTCGTCCGATATCAGGTCATCACCGCTACTCCATCTCCCGACAAAACAGGTCGTTATTGTCCGCATGTCCATAGTTAGCAATCACGTGACCTTATAAATTTCCATACGCTCATAACTTGCCGTCGCTAAACGCCGTTCATTCATAGCGTCTTCATTGCAAATAAACGTCTTCCTATTTATTCTGATGGTTTTCATCATACTCCTCCTAAGCTGTAGTTACAACATTATATCGGTACTTCCGAAAATATTGCAACGGCGTTTGATTTCTGGGAACTATAATGTAACAACCTTTACAAAATCTTCCAGCTCCCATGAAACACAATATTTCGTTATGTCACTTATCGGTCGTCATTATGATGGTGAGGTAAGTACCGTAAATTGCGAAGCAGTTTACTTGACGTCCGCTACCACTGGTGTCTTGGAAGATTGAGTCTACTGAGCGTGCATTCCTGCAGAAGAAGTTTTCATTGAAACAATATTGACACGTCAATCAGCAATTGATTCCTTCTTGGCAAGATTTAGTGCGAAAGGCCGTGGCAACCACCGAACCGCATCTCCCTATATCAGAAAACAATTTATACAAAGCCTGACATTCTCGCATCCATGCGTTTGCTGGGCCACGCTATTGCGCCAGCTGAGCACAGCTGGCAGCGGCGCGAGCAAGGCCACGAGGCGAACGTGATGGTGCTCGAGCGATCCCATCGTGGACCAATGTTTCGCCACCCCACTAGGGTGCCTACATGTCTGTCTGTCTCAGGGTGAAGACATCCATTGTTGCACTGAATGTGCCAGCGCGTAACGCTCTCGCGCACCTCGGTGCGTGACTTGGGCGATAAAATGGCGTCTATGCATTAGCCAAAGCTGCGCGCTCGAGCTGAGTGACACCGTATTGCGCGCACCTCAAAATGCCTAGAAAAACGATTGGGCGTGAAAATGGCTGAGATGTCACCACCAAGCAAAGCTGCGTGTAGTATGGAAGGCACCCTACACCCCACCAGAGCCGTTTATACCCGAGAGAGTTTGGCCTTTTTAAGGATATTTTGACAGTCTGGCAACCAATGCAGCAGTAGTCTGACAACCGGGGATGACTAATTCCGTCCGCTATTTTATGGCTCTGACTCATAGGAACTCTGATGGATTTTCAGGAATAAAAGAAGAGAAAGAAGTAACGCCATTTCTGTGTTATCGCGAAATCCGCTAGTTCTAGCGGGCAACAAGCTCCGCCCATTGGCCAAACCTCCCTCAGTATAAACGGCTCTGCACCCCACGGGTGCGTGTCGCCATCTATTGGTTGAACTACCGCCTTGGTTAAAAATGGCTGCCGTGGACCGCAGCCTTTAAGACACGGTTTAAAACAATCCTTTTAATTTACCACTCAACGGGGCGTGGCAAACCGAAACGCGATGAATGACATCTAGAGTGTATATCAATCCACGGCTTGACGGACGACACATAGGCAAAAATAAAATAATCGTAGATCTTTACGACCACTCCGACACTTGTTGTAAATAATTAAATAATACCAGATAAGCATAATTTGCTTCCGATGGTTTACGACCGAAATGAAGACAAAAAAGTTATGCCTGGTAAGAAAGCCATCAAGCCACGCAACATCTGCACGCGCACATTAAAAAAAAATGCAGCAGTTTTAAACGCGTCATGGCGTGCACACTCCCCAGCACAGTGAGCAATGTAGATACAGTGACTTTGCAGCAATGAACAGCCCCCAGCATAGACGTGCTCATATCAAAGAGTTACGCAAATAGTACTCGCAGTCTCGACGTGACCACCGAACCCGAATTAATCCAACATCATGGATCTCGCAATCTTTCTGGCGGTACTTACAAACAATAACACACGACGAGCACAATGATCCATCCGCTCCAAACGACGACAACTTATCGACATCAACAGCACCTGAAGAGAAATGAAGTGCCGAAACACCACTAGCCCTTTGAAACACCGTCACCTTGTGACGATGTAGCTACGTCGACAGACTCGGGGGTTTCAGGGCGGCACGCAGACATAAGGAAAATTGTTTCATGTGCAATGCACGGGATGGCGCCACTTTGCAGCATCCATGTATCACCTTCGCTCCATCTTCTCAACCTTCATCCTCAAATAATCCTTCTCCTTTCTATACCTCACTTCCCTTTGTTTCAAGCACATTGTAAGATATGTCGGACTTCGTCGTTTTAGAAACACAGAAAAGAATCCGTGTCTCCTTCTTGATGGTTACAAATACCATCGCAAGAGAGAACATATTTGCGGCACCGTAGAGTGGAGGTGTGCTACGTACGTCTCGTCCGGCTGCCAGGCTTCGGTTTTAACCGAACAAGATCTCATCAAGAACCGGCTCCGTAAGTTGAGAATTTATGTGCTTCTTTTTGCTACGCATTCTGTACAAAGTCAGTTTTGGCGCATTAAATAACCTTCCACTCTCTGAACACAGATGACCACAATCACGCTCCCGACGAGTCAACCATCGTCAAAGACAAGATGAAATTGACACTAAATAGCACGGTTGCGGCCAATCCACACGTCGCAGCGCCAAGTCTATACAACGAGGAACTACTTCGGGTGTCACACTAAGTAAGCACTGATTATCAATGCATTCCCATGTGAATTGGTCATCGCTTATGGTATACTTATTATGTGTACTTGTTAACAATGTTTAGGCCCCAGCTGAAGTTGTGGCGGAAATACCAACATTTTCAAGCCCGAAGAACACTTTGTATCGGCAAAGACGTCATCACCAGCCACAGCATCCTACGACCGCTGATGACGTACAACTGAGCACACTGTACCAGCAAACTGAAGACGGTCGTCCGTTTCTTGTCACTGACGATAGCAGCGTACCTGGTTCGCGTACCTTGGGGCTTGCTTCTCACGAGGTTTTGCTGCGCCTATCTTCAGCAAAATTCATATTTGCGGATGGGACATTTTTTGTGGAACCGCAAATATTTTATCAGCTTTTGACAATTCACGTCCAGGAGGACGGTACGCACTCACCCACGGTGTACCTTTTGCTGCAAGGAAGGTCACCTGACAATTACGTGCGAGCGTTTCAAAACATAAGGAATGTGTTTACCAGTGCGGTTATCGCATACACATGCCTTGTTGAGTTCCTGACAGATTTCGAGCCGGCATTGATCGAAGGACTGCAGGTAACGTTTCCTGCGGCAGTCCCCCGATGGTGCCATTTTCATTTCACTCAACGCGTTTGGGCTGCTGTACAAAGAGCCTGTCTGAAGAGAATAGCGCTGTAAGATCGCATTTAAGAAAGTTGGTGGCCCTGGCATTCGTGCCAGTGAGTGATGTTTCACGTGCTCGGGCGCACCTACGTCTAGAAGAGACTTCTTTTCGTGTCGCCGGCATTGTGAATGTGCTTGACTATTTTGACGGCTCGTTGATAAATGGCAACTTTGCTCTTCAGCAATGGAACCAGAATGGCAACAGGGGTTCACGGACTAACAATAATGTCGAATCATGGCACACAAAAAAAAATAACGCCATGTCTAGGAGTGCACGCCCCAACATTTATTCCTTCGTTGACCTTATCGAGAACAATGAGGCGCTGACCAGGATCTCCTTGTAGCAACTGGCAAATGGCGGTTCCGCGCGTGACCGAGGCCAGAAGTGGGTGAACACAGACTGGAACCTTTGTGAGCTGGAGGGCCAGCTTGCCAAAGGCAGGATCTCCCTTTATGAATTTCTAAGGAAGGCGAAGGCATTCTCTGGCCATTGACTTGTTCGTGTCATGTTGCTGTGGTCATCTTAAATAGTTTAACAAAGTACTGTAACGTTTACGGAATGGTATATCATTTCCTGTGTTGATAATGCTTGTGACAAAGCTGCAGAATAAAGGTTTACTGAGCATGGGATCGCATTTAGGTGCGATGATTCATTTTGCGGCCAAAAATGTTTTGTATTATGCATCTTGAGAAGAGCCGTTTAGCAGCCTAACGATTAGCCATATGGTTTAAACGGCATAATGCTTTGGGAATCGCTTGTAACGGGACGTTATGGAAAAATAAAGAACTCTGTGAACATATTTCGAATGCAACAGATACTATGCACGAGGGTTAAAATGATCCACGCGGGGGTCGGCACAGGATCATTGGCCGCTTCCTGCTGGTGGTGCTTTTGAGTGATGGTGGCGGCGCCTTGTGAGCGACGAGGTGCACAGTAGGGCGAGAGACCCGCCGCGGCTGCTGCTTTGTGATGCTGCCGATCCGGGCGGTAAGCGATCGCCGTTAGCCTTGGTGTGGAACATGACATTAAGTGTTCGCATCGATGTACACTGGCACAGGTAGGCCACGAAAATGGATTGTCGAACATGTTTGAATTGTAAAAATATGTATGGGCACTACGGTGGGATTTTGTTTGTTTGTTTACTTGTTTTGTTTTAGATTTGGTTATTTTTCTTCTCATATAACAATTTCCATGGAGTAGCCGGTACTGTTATTTACAGTGCCATCATCTCCATTATATTTATTCATTTATTAACGCAGAGAGAGAGAAAAACTTGTTGAAATGTCAAGAACACTTTAAAAAGGATTGCACGCAAATTGTCAAACTATATGTTTAAACAATACGGGCAGAAACGCGAAGTGCGTGTTTTAAGACAGAGTTTAATTGAACGATAGGGATTTAAATGATAGCGAGTTCAACTGAGAAGGGCATAAATAACAAAAGGTGAAAGCGCAAAGAGCATTAGGTGATTGGTTTGGAATACTATGTTCGAATGAGAACGGGTTCAAATGAGGCGAGCTCAAATGAGAAAGGGTCGAAACGCGAAAGGTTAAAAAAGAGAAGGGCATTTTGCAAATGGGTTCAGTTGAGAAGGGTTCAAATATGAATGGGTTCAAATAAGGCGGGCACAAATAAGAAAGGGTTGGAACGCGAAAGGTTAAAACGCGAAGGGCGTTTTGCGAATGGGTTCAGTTGAGAAGGGTTCAAATATGAATGGGTTCAAATAAGGCGGGCACAAATAAGAAAGGGTTGGAACGCGAAAAGTTAAACGCGAAGGGCATTTTGCAAATGGGTTCAGTTGAGAAGGGTTCAAATATGAATGGGTTCAAATAAGGCGGGCACAAATAAGAAAGGGTTGGAACGCGAAAGGTTAAAACGGGAAGGGCGTTTTGCGAATGGGTTGAAACGAGGAGGTTTCAAATCAGAATGGGTTGTTTCAAGATACACCCTCTCCTTGGCAGTCTTTTCGGCTGCAATGGGAAGAAACAGAGGGGATCGTGTAATAATCGGCGGTGCCGCCAGTGCGTAGCATATAGCAGGCCCGTTGTGCCCTTTGTACGCGAGGGCGGCCCCTCACACTCCGAAACGCGACGCCCAAAACGACGGGCGGCATCAGGCGACATGGAACTTCTCCATTCCATAGCAAAGGTTCCGTGGCCACCATCCTATTTCTAAGATAAAATTAATGGCTCTTCACCGAAATGTTTGTCGTTCCCCTCTAAAATAGTTTTGACGGAAAACAAATTTCATTGGGTGATGGCGGTTTGAGTTTGTAGAGGCAGTGAAACTAGGATTCATTTAAAAATTGATGAGAAGTAAGATATTTTTTACGGAATGCAGGAATACTTTTGCCTAAAAACCAAACGGTATTTGGATTGCTATCCCTATTGGAAAAACCAGCAAGAAAATCAAACTGGTCAAGCTGATAATTAACGTGGTCAAACTGGTCAATGCGGTAGTTAAACTGGTTTAACTGGCAATCAATGTGGTTTAAGCTGGGCAAGCTAGAATTTCAGCTGGTCAGTCTGGTTTAAGTAAAAACCAGCATGGTCCAAGAGGAATCTGGTTTTATATTCAATCTAATGTAGCTCGGAGCCAGTCTGGTCCTAACTGGTCAAGCTGGTTTTCCTGCGAGCCGATGTGGTTGAGCTGGTTTTCCTGCGAGCCGATGTGGTCAAGCTGGCTTTCATGGGAGCCAATGTGGTCAAGCTGGTTTTCAGCTGGGAGCCAATGTGGTCAAGCTGGTTAAACTGGGAGCCATTGTGGTCAAGCTGGTTTTCAGCTGGGAGCCAATGGGGCCAAGCTGGTTAAACTGGTCTTCCTGGGAGGCAATGTGGTCAAGGTGGTTAAACTGGTCGTCCTGGGAGCCAATGGGGTCAGCTGGTTAGACTGGTCTTTCTGCGAGCAAACGTGGTCAAGTTGGTTAAACTGGGAGCCATTGTGGTCACGCTGGTTTTCAGCTGGGAGCCAATGTGGTCAAGCTGGTTAAACTGGTCTTCCTCGACAGTTGGGTCAAGCCGGTTAAACTGATCTTCACACCAGCTTACTTATCACTAAAACCAAGCACCCAGATCTGGAGCTGCCTGGTAGATCTGGCAGTCCCACTGTCGGCCGACAAAACAAAATATGCACTCGCAACCTTGCGCGTGTCTTCTAAACTGACGCTTGGTTATCAACAAGCTATTTTCCGACCCGGTGACGATTTTAAATCGGAATAAGGACTGCTAACAAGCTGCATTTTTTATGTCTGTGAGCAGTGTTTTGGTTTGTTGCTCTAGTGGGACGAGGCCTGAATAGTTATGATCTATACCGACATAAAGACGTTCAAGAGCTTGAATGAAAAGCAAGGTAGTTTTAATAAAAGAACAAAGTATTTCAAAGCAGAATTTAAGTGTTTGAAATATGGTGAAATTTAAATTATAGATCTCACACTGCGTTTTCAGGGGGGTGTATATGCTTTGTTGTAAAGCAATATGGTTCACCTGACATTACAAAAACAAGCACCGACTGCAGACTGAAAAAAGGTGTATTATTTAAATGACAAAACCTCTTGATTATGATGTCACCTAAATACACATTAAAGAACCAAATATGAATTTAGGTCGACACCCAAATGTATATATAGCTCATTCCTTCTGTAAGTATTGATCGCAAAGTCACCGGTCTGATTGACAAAGCACAACATGATCCGAAATGCACTATCCAAAATAATAAACGCATGCACCGCCCTCCTCTAATCAGGGGCGAGGGAAACCTGGTTACAACTCCGAAACTTCACATGTGAGCTTCACATCGCTGGCAGTAGAAAAACAAAGCAGCTTTCCAGATTGTTCGTTATTATCGCTTTCCACCCATCTCATGGTTAAGTTCCACTAGGCTATGTATGATACTGCAAGTGATTTATTTACTTGCATCAATGGAACCAATGCCATGGTGATCTTTCTAAAAGACACATTTATTGACCCCGAAAACCAGACCTAAACATTCATCAATACTTTAATATTAATTGCTTGTTCTTCTCTGAACAAAGAACAACTCTAACAAGAGCGAACACCCGCTTTTCTTCTTCTTTTCTACTCTACTCTTTATACTTAATGTAACATTAGGAAAAAAATTCTTGCTCATAGTTAATATGCTACATCAAATTGTTCTCACAAGATCTGGCCGTACACAAAAAGCTATCATAATATTTATAATAATAATAACAATGTGTTTCTTCTTTTTAGTGCCCACAAACAGCTGTAACGCCTTTTGTGTGTGCACTGTCATTTCATGTTCTACACCAACACCATTTAAAATACAAACATGCACAAAATTACACAGACATTTGCAAGGACACAAATACAAATTCGCAGAGCAACTACGACCTTACACTAACACTTGGTTGGATAGAATACTCTTTTGCAAGGCCGACATGAAACGAACAAAAAACAATATATGTCACAATCGCATATAATTTTAAAGGCAGACTGCATACGACATAATGGCGATGATTCACAATTTCTAGTAGGATAAAATGTAAAAAATGACGACTAGCTCTGGAGGGCACATGAAAGTCTATATTCAAAAGTAAATTTTCAGTTTTAACAGTACCATGCACTACCTTATAAAGAAAATGAATGTCTCTAACTGCCCTCTTCGTTGATAGCCTTTCAAGGCTAAATAAAGTCAGCAACAAATCATAACTAAAAAGGTTTCCGACCAATGTATTGGTCATAAATAATACGCATAAATTTATTCTGCACACGCACAATCATTTCAAGTTGTATTAACAACTAATTGAACCAAATTTAAGTACTGAGCGTTCAAGGCTACAGAACAGACGCACTACAGATAATGGTGAAGTGAAAGAACTTGATAACCAAAGTCATCTTTCCCAACTTTCTTATCTCTGATGGAACGATCTTAGAAACGTGCGCAGTGAATTATAGAGTGGTATCAATACTGGCGCCAAGGTCATCTTACTAGAGATACACCATCTATCACATTTCCCTCAAGCACATAAGGGTAAAAGAAAACTTCCCGCTTTCTCGATGAAGAAATTAATTTAGTTTTTTCAAGATTTAACGACAAGGCGTTTTTTCTACACCACTCTGAAATTGCACCAATGTCAGTTTGCAATAAAGTACAATCAGTATAGTCTTTAACATTTAAAAAGAGCTTTATGTCGTCAGCAAAAAGAATGACATTTGAGTGCTTGACGCATGATACTATATTGTTTACAAACGAAATAAACAATAGTGGTCCCAGGTTTGAACCTTGGGGTACACCAGAAGTTGATGTAAAACACTTCGAAAAAGTAGCCAACATGAACAGTATTAGTATGTAAACTCAAGTAGCTGCTGAACCATCCACAAATCTTTGGGCACATGGTATGAAAAGAAAGTTTGCAAAGGAGTAAAGTATGATCTACACCAGTGGTCTCAAACTCTTTTGAGTGTGGGGGACAGATAGCCCACACCGGAAAGATCGAGGGCCAACATAAAGGAGGGGGGGGGAGGGGTGTAAATATTTTAAAGAAAAGAGACTTCGTGCTCCACGTTTTTGTAGACTCTGAATATTGCCAGTGTGACGTCTTTAAATTTGGTTTGACAAGAATTAAAATGACACGCCCCGCCAACGGACTGGAATTTTTAATACAGCAAGAGTTGAAGTACACTGTCGTTCCTGTTGCTCAAATCACTCAGGAATTCACCAAGCTCAACACGTCTCTCGAAAAAGAGTAAGGTAATTTGACAGTTCTTGCTTTCCTGACGTTTTGTATTACAAACCTCTGAGCAAATATTTGTCTTTTAATGGTGATATTTTTTAATGCAAGAATCTCAAGCTCCTAGCTTTATTTTTGGCAGTTGCTCCTGCTACTAGAGAATTCGAGCAGCCGAGATGTATTCTTCAGCGAACAGCTCGCTCTTGCAGACAAGTAGCGGGCTTGTTGTACTATACAAACAGCCTGGAATAAAAAAATAAAGCGAAACAAAGGGCAAGTAAACAAAGGTGAGTATGAACTATGTGAATACGTTAAAAGATCAGAGCTACTTTTCGAGCGAAAATATATCGGTGAGGTGAGATCACGATGGCGCATGCCATTTCTAGCACTCGAGACATGGAAACCGGGACTCGTAGCCGGTTGCCTGCGGGCCGCGTCCCAGCGAGTCAAGGGCCGCATGCGGCCCCTGGCCGCGTGCTTGAGACTACTGATCTACACGGTCAAAGGCCTTCGACATGTCAAAATATACAGCATCAATTTGGCATATGTTTGTGACTATCGGCCCAGAGAAGTCTAGAAAAGAGCCCAAATTTGTTTCAATAGACTTTCCCTTTAAAAAAAACATGCTGAAAAGGACTAGATTTTTTACTGAGGTAACTTAGGAAGCGGTCATGCATTACCATTTCAAAAACCTTCGGGAAACCACACAATAACGAAACGGGATGATAGTTACTAACTAATGACGGATCACCAGCCTTGAATATGGGCAAAACTATAGAAGACTTCCACAAATTAGGGAAAGTATCCTTCGTGAGAGATGCTTTGTATGTTTGAACAGTGTTTGTTTCAGTGAGATAAGCAACTGATAATTAATGCAATACGATTAAAGTTTCTGAATTCACCACACAAATTGAGAAATTACTAACGCTCCACAAAAAGCAAAGCTTTTCTTTCACTGCCATTCTTGAGGTGAGAATGAGTATAAAATGTCCTTAAAATTCGGAACAAAAATGCACTAGAAAGATTTGTATGTTCTACCTAAGCTTCAAGAAAAGCACAAAAATGTTCTAACAAGCCAAATACAGGGTTTCAAAGAAAAAAAATGAAAGCCAGTTTTTCGGTCCACATCAAGAACAAACTGTGCATCGCAAAAAGCAAAAAGTCAACCAAAGTGTTGCTATCAGTAAGATACGATTCGAAGAGCACTTTCAGCGTTAAAGGGATGCTAAAGCGAAATTTTGATTTCAGAAAACAACGCAGAAGCACTAGACGGGACGCTACAAACCCGAAAGCATCACGCATAAATCGATATCTCCAACGGATGGTCGTATTTTTGTGAAAGAAGACCCGCTTGAACAAGGCCAAATGGGCCCGTGACGTCGCGATTCTCGTTTCCTCCTCTTTTCGCTATGACTCCGCGAGGACGCAGAAAGGGAAGGAAGCAACGCCGTTTCGCCTCCTCCTCAACTATTCTGCAGGAAATACGATGTCGCGATTCTCACTGATTCGCATCTTCTTTTTACAAAAATATGGCCATCCGTTTGAGATTTCTCTTTATGAGTGGTGTTTTGGGGTTTGTGGCGCCCCGTTGAACACTCCTGCTAACTTATTTTGTGATATCTAAATTTCGGTATAGCATCCCTTTAAAATCGTTGCACAGCTCCTTTTGACTTCAGCAGTCTTCACGACCACCAACAAAGAATTCGCACAGATTCCCAGCATTCCGCATTGCCCAGCCCGTCTATGCAAGACAAAAAAACTGGGATTCATTTTCTCTCACAGACCCTGTAAAGTCTAGGCTAATCACGCTCTATCATACTCGGCCAATCGCAAATGAACGACTTGCTGTCTGTAAGAAAATTAATATAAACGCAGCTGCTCTTGAGGTTAGCGGGTTCAATACAGGAAGGTACTGCGATTGTCTCAGAACAACATCTCATGCAAAGAAGAATGCAGCAAGTGCCATTTGAGGACTTAAGTTCCAAGATTTTGTAAATCCTAAAATAACTACCGTCATAAGTGCACACAAAAGTTGTGTCACTTTTAGTAGCCCTCGTGTAAGCAGTGCTGTGGTAGACCTGATGCTTTACAGCACAACTCTCATACTCTGTCACACTGTTAATAGAAGCTGTATAGTGCTGCTCAAGAGCAATTTTTTCGTCAGTGGTGATACTGGCTGCACGCCCACAGCTAAGCATGGTTGTTTCCTCCACTTGGGAGGCATTCTGAATGGGCATATAGCCCAGAAATCCGTGGCAGATTCTTTCTACCCTGTTGGGTAGATGATGGCTGGCGAGTAAGAGCTCCAGCTCCTGCGCCATCACGACCCGCTCTACAACCTGCCGGGGCAGTCCTTTAGCAGCAGATACAAGGTTCACCAGCGCGCCATTGCCACCCTCAAAGACGAAGGCCGAATGCGCCCAGAGGGGCCCAAGGTGACGTACACAGCTGGCCAGGTCGAGCAGCAGGTGCATATTGAAGGTCATGGCCCCTATGCCATAGATGGCCTCGACGCGACCGACTTACGCGTTTAGTAGTTCTTCTGTAAGAGCGATTTAGAAGAGAGGTCAGTTCCAAGCATACCTAGTTACCTTGTTCAGATTGCCAATGTTATTTTCTGATAAGCTCTAATGTGAATTCGCAGGCAGATTATCATACGTCTTCTACACATTCCATTAGAAGGCTGCACTAAACAAATAACTGCAGTTTACTGTTCTATAAGAAATAAATCATTGCAGATTGTAGGGCTAGTTGGTACTGGTAATTTGACGACATGATGGCGCTTAAGACAAGGACAAATGGGGAGACTAGACAACACGGAGCGCTACTCGGAGCGCTACTGCAAGTCGTGTACGAGATTCAGTTGTCATGCGGTAAAAAGTACATCGGGCTAACAGGCAGATGCCTAAATGATAGGTTACGAGAGCACAATTTGAAGGTTAATAATCACCGTGACGGTCATCTTTCAGTTCATTGTCACGACTGTGCGTGCAAGCCCTTCCTCAGCACGTGCGCGATTCTATCCAGACACAAAGATAAGACGGCCAGAGAAATAATAGAAGCAGACTTAATAAAACAGTCTGGAGCACAATGTGTCACCGTTGCCTCCATTGGACTTGTTAGACAAGGAGATAGCGTTTTTGCGGGTGACGGTGAGGCCTGGGATTGGCTGAGGTGAAGCGGTTTGAGTGTATTTATGTCCCCCCCCCTTTTTTCAAAAATAAACAGTTGCAGTAGCGCTCCGTGTTGTCTAGTCTCCCCTTTTGTCCTTGTCTTAAGCGCCATCATGTCGTCATAAAAAATAATTTCTGCAAATAACAAAGCGTATTGTAAACAATTGTTCGCAAGTTTAAGTGTGCAACAAGACAGTGGCGCTGCTGCGTGGCTCATAATGATACCTTCTTGCGTAATACAGCAGTCGCCGTCATCGAGCCAAGCACATGTTGTAGGCAAAGCCCCAAATTATCAGGTCATCACCAGAGTGCCCACCATGAGTACTTTGCTGTGGTACTGCAGCCAGAAAACCATGATGAAGCATATTTGTTCAGTGAAAATGCAGAGAGTGCATGTTTAGAACAGCTGCAGAATGCGGAGGGTACTCACTAGCGCTCTCCTGCAGCTAGGAAAGACGTCATTGTCGCTACATACTCAGCAAGATACAGGCAAAAAATGGCACGAGAAATCTCAAGCTGAAGCAGTTCAAACCTTGCATATGAATTTTTGATCCAGCTGTGCCGACCATTCAACCATACTACTTCTTCATCATGCATGTGTGACATTCATCTCACAACAATCAAGATTGGAATGTTATTAAAGCATAATAAACAATCTGCATCAAGAGTCCCATAAAATTTGTGTTGCTCATGGCATGCTTGCAGATGATGTGAGAAGGTTGTCTTCTGTAGTTCCAAATACTGTGAACGTAATAACTTTTTAGGAAACCTAATTTTTTGAAATCTTATGATTTAAAAAAATAAGACAAACAAATTATAGCATGTATACATACATCATCCCCCTCCCTTTCCTCATCAATGCAAAGTTTTCTGCCTGCACAATTTTTTCCAGAAACCTGCACTTCGCAAACTTTGTGAAACATAGAGCCGTCGAAAATAAAGCTGTTTAGAAGCGTTAGCTAGATAGCAAGGCTTCATCAAAATGCTTGTTGTTGGGAGCTCACCTGCACGCTGGATGTCACGGAGTGTAAGGCTATCGCGCAGCAAAATGTGTACAGCCTCGGAGAGCTTGGAGAGGTGCTTCCAGTAGAGCTGGGGAAGGACATCCAGCAAGCATGGCAGTGCGTAAAAAAGGAGCCACTGCTTCCACTCTGAGGCCTTCCAGAAGCCACGCTCCTCAATGGAACGAAGCAGCCTTGTTATATAGTGGGGCGGCTTGTTGCTTCGTAGTCGCTTGTCTTCCTTGACAACAGACTCACGTGTGCCTGCAAACCCCATTCAAATTCTTCAGTGATTAGAACATCTAGCTTCATAAAGGTGTTCTTAGAAAAATCGATATTTTTAGATCTAGACAGTAAATTTGAATAAAATATTTTAGGATAGCATTTTTATGACAAAGTTTGCAGCTTTCTATTGAAAGGGAAATCCAGCATATCATTGTAGTGCAACTAGGTACTGTAGTTGCTCCAGTAATTTATGCTGGACAATCTAAGGAATTCTATGGTTTTGTACAGAACCTAAAGAAATCTTACAGGCAGCCACCGAACAAGGTAGCTTCTATGGGGAGCAAGTATGTCTGCTCCACAAACGCGGTACAGTGATGCCCTGGCGCCGAGCTCCGATTAGATGACAGGGGGGGCGTACACGTAAACGCTGCGTCGTCTCCTAGTCGTACGAATGACTGCCATGTCCTTTTAGCAGCCGTCGAAACTCCACTGGTTCTCTGTGAACAAGGACTCGTCCTTTGAGGGAGGGGAAGGAGATAGTTCGAAGAGTATGTTGATTTTGTCGACTAAGAATGACCAAGTGCGCCACAAGGACCACAGAACTCGCGGCTCAGATGTTTCTTTACCAATCGGATAGAATACCATCTAGCGGGCAGAGCTTCATTGCAAACGTGATCACTCCCTCTTACTTTTTCGCGGCTTTGTAATGTTGAGAAAAATCTCCTTAAAGGGGCCCTGCAAACATATTTAAGCGACTACCTTTTTTGCGGTTTCCACGTCTCTTGGGGTTCGGGCAAGCCAGCGGGCACGGAGAGAGCAACTAAATATCAGTGCGTCATATTTTAACCGGACGAAGCGGAAACCTCCTCCTCCTACGGGGGCGACCCGCGGTGCCGAAAGCGTGCGATATGTGACGTCCTTTGGTCCTTGGGCTTACTACTGGTCAGAGCCGCTAAAAGCTTCTTTTTAGACGAAATGCAAAATATAAGTGGCGCGAACCGTTTCAGTTATTTCTGAAAGTAGTTTTTGTCCACTATTTTAGATCAGAAAGGAAACAAATGCAGTTTAGAAAGTACGGAAACAAGAAATGACCCGTCGACATACCCGCCACCAAGCGGTGGAAAAGGCGGCGCATACTAGAAAGGTGTAGTGGCATCATGCACCAACGAACGGCGAGAGTAGAAAGGTCCCGGATGTACGCTGCCGGTGCTGCGGTCGTAGGATCCGACCGGTTCCGAGCGTTCCCAGGGCCTTCGGCGAGCAGCTTTGGCTTGCGGTTTGGCCTTTTGGCGGTATGGCAGTGCGAAGTGGCTCCCGTTCTGAACTGATCTTTATCCCGTGTTTGCTGTCGTTTGTGGTCAATGAAGTGTCATGCCGAATTAGTGTTTAATCGCGCAGCAAATGCAATGCGAGCCGCCCTGGCTGCCCGCTTCATACAACCTATCCAGAACATGCTTTAGTGGCGCCCTCTCGAGCTGTCGACACGGAGTGCGGCAGCCGTGACCGCTCGCTAAGCTCACTACCCCTCCTCTAGTTCACGGCCACTCGAGCAACGAGCAACCAAGGACGTCACGAAAGAGGCTATTCTTTGCTTGTTTTGTAATTTTGATTTGCCTATAACTTTTAAAATAAAGTGAAATTTGAGAAAATTAAAGTTTCAATAAGTTACTACGTTCAGTGCGCTCAGTTTCGGTGCAGATTAAAAACCAGTAAAAAGTCCATGGAGCGCCCCTTTAAGGCTTGTTCACACACTCGTAACTGAGTACGACCGAGAGAGACGAGACTGGTTTTAAGCCTCTTGCGACGTCTTAGGACCGGATGCGCTGCTACAGAGCGGGTCCTAAGACGTCGTAAGAGGCTTAAAAACCGGTCTTGTCTTTCTCAGTCGTACTCGGTTACAAGTGTGTGAACGGCGCTTTACTGTTTCATGCCTTCCCTCTCGCACGCAACGCGACACATATTCGTTGAATTGCTTACCACATAGCAGATACACAAACTGGTGCTGCAGCAAAAGTATTCGGTAAGATTGATGTTGCAACAATTCTCAAAGCCCTGTTTTATTTAACAAAATTACACATAAAAAACGCCACCTGGTAGCATCGTTTTTTCACTTACCGAGCAGTGTCGGCAATGAGCAGTGGACCGACGGAAACCTTTCTTAAAGACAGCATTTATGTCTAGGGACACAAATGGACTGCTGATACTGCTAGATGACAGGTTAAATGGGAGTAAGCATGAATGACATTTGAGAAATCTGGAAATCAGCTCGCGATCCCAGTTTGGGGTGTCATGCCTGGCAGTGGCAGGCTCTGGTTCGCTAATCATAAACTGGCATTCGACACAATATTGCCGCGCTCAGGGCCGAGCAAACAACGTTCGGTCACAGAATTCTAGAAGATTCCCGTGTATTCTACTCGGGGCGTAACTTTTACCGTTCCATCTTTGTTTCTTGTTCTAGAAAGTGCCTGTTCATTCTGGCCCTGAGAACGTGACGCTCGAAGCGGCCCACAACCTTGTCGAGTCAGTCTTACTTGGCGTGCGAGAGGTACGGGGATAGGTACCCCGCATCTCCACCAGAAATGTTACGAATGAAGGTGACGAGAGGACGAACAGAAACGTTCCCAGGGCGAAGAATGATCTGCCGGGGTGCATCTACTGCTGAACTTTCTCTACAAGTGCGCTCGTCGCCGCGGACGTCATTGCCAAGAATCGAGCGATTGCTTCAAATTTTTCAAACACTCGGCGACCGTGCAAGCTACACATCTCTACAAGTGCGCACTGCGCGGTCGCCGAGTGTTTGAAAAATTTCAAGCAATCGCTCGATTCTCGGCAATGGCGTCCGCGGCAACGAGTGCGCTTGAAGAGGAAGTTCGGCAGAAGATGCACCCAGGCACAGCATCCTTTGCCCTGTGAATGTTTCTGTTCTTCCTCTCGTCAAATTCATTCGTGAAAATATCATTTGGCATTCCCATGTGACTGAGCTAATAAATGAGGCGCTAATTAAATACCCGGGCATTAACAACCTTGTAAAAGGCTTGCACACCATCTATCAATTTTCCTAGCTGCCAGATGGTGACATATGATTGAATGCTGTTGTTTGACAGTGACAAACTCTAATGTTCTCTTTTCATGCGTGGTATGCGTTGTAACAGACAAGTTAAAGTGATTACCAATGCAGCAGGCCTGTCGTGAACTTGTCGATTAAAAGAGCAGCTCCGTGACTTGTTGCACCACCCCTGGAGAACACAGTGCATGTATTCCACGCTCATGCCAGCAAACCAAGTCGAAACCTGAGCAAAAACGATATCAGGTTGGTTTTGACATGACACATTCCACACACACAAATACCTTCAAGGTTTATGAGAGGTGATGGACCCTTGATGCCATTCACAGGATTCCCCAGCCTCCGGGCGAGCTCCATGTCTCAAACAACAAGCACCGATGTCCTCGGAATAGCGGCCTCATCAGCGACATAGCGCACACATCCTACAAAAAGAAAGCAAAGTATTTAGGTGGTCGAACTATTGCGATGTGATAAATAATATCTTCCTTGATTAGCATGCAAAAGTGTATATCTGCAAAAGAATGAAAATGATATGTACAGTGTGCTCAATTGTTAAATATAACGCGGGAGCGGTGGCTGAAACTGATATCAGAGCTGCCTATCGATTAAATCAATGACGCGGCAGAGAGTAAGGCGGCTCTTCTTGCGATTGTCGCCACTCCCCGCTACAATTATCGCATGACCTCCTCGTTTCTTTGTTTATCACCCACACTTTAAATTTTTACTTGTTTGTTTTGTTGTTTTTGGCACTCTGTCACCCTGTTTAGTCACACCTACGCATTTACCATGCGGGGCTACCATATCTCGGTTGATCAGGCACTTTTCCTGATTAAAGCCACCTTCGTTTAGAACGAACAACAAAATCGAAAAACGACTGTTCTTTATTGGCGTGTTACGCATTGGTAATTGTTTCGGAGCTGGGAGTGTAACTCCAGAAAACAACAGCGGCATAAGCTGCCAGAGTGAGCCAGTAGATGACGCATGCAGTCTCTTCTGCCAACGCTCCCGCGTTATGTTTAACAGTTGAGTACACTGTACCTTCCTCGTGCTCGCCTTTCATCAAACACCATGGGCAGCCGAAGAACCCATTGAACGAGACCATGTTTTGCACAGAAGCACGGGCAGGGGCATCAACACTGCAGCTACAGTACAAAGGCTTTTGAAGTGAGCCGATGATCACCATGCATCCGCGTCACAGGGGCCATAGTGTTGACTTCCTCCACAAACTTGGTCAGAAAAACCGACATGTCTGGATGGCACTTCCCAAACCAGAGTCCAGCCAATGTAGAGTGGTGCAAGCGCGCTCCAGGGGGTAGTTCATTTACTGTAAATTGAATGGGCCACACTGACATCTTCAGAGTATTTGAAGATGGGGCTCCCATCAGTGTTGAACGTGATTGTTAGGTCATTCGGACCTAAGGCAAGTTCTTGGCGCAAGTGCTTGCAAGCTTCGGCTATTATAATGTCCGTAACCAAATCGGAGTCATTGAGTGCTAGCATTTACAGCGAATGATGAAGCTCGACACTTGTTTTTCCAATTAGGTGCTTAAGCTGCTTGTGGAGGTCGAGCATCAAGAAATATGACCCACCACGCCTTAGCTTCTCATTAGACTCCTCAAACTTGCACACGTCGCATCGTGCACTCGAATCACTTCAGTTGAGGACCGTGTCACAGCGTGGGCACAAATAATGGTACTTCACCAAGTCTTCCTTTTTTTAGCCCACAGCTTCCTCAGCTTGTAGATACTTGTCGGCAGAACGGCGCTGCGGAACAAAGCATTCACAAGTGTCAATAGCTTGCCGAGTTTGGCCAACGTCGATCTTTCCGAAACGGCTTACGACATAACCATTGCGATGGCGCCAGCTTTCGACGTTGGTGAATGCGGCAGCATACTCGCCCCGAAGTCTTCCACGCACAGAGTTAAATGATCTTCGATGGACCCAGGTCCCATCTACTCGTCATCATCGTCTTCAGAGATCACAGCTTCTTCGAGAGACCTCTCTCGGCACCTCGCCGTCAGGGTGTTCATCATCAGTGCTGTCCCCTCCGTCATCAGTTTGGTCTTGCGATGCATGCTCATTGTCGGTGGAGACATCTCCGACGTCGACGTTGGTAACAGGCTTGAGCTGAGCTAGTTGGTTCATACTTGACTTAAGGCCAGCTGAACTAGAGAAAAACATCCACATAAAGAAAATAACATTCGCACCGCTGGACTAGCAACTGATTTTCTTTTTCTTCCTCTTCTACTACGAGCCCCACTTGAGGGAACAATTCTCTTTTCCTCTTTTTTGCTTGCTAATTCCCCTTAAAATATTTAACCCGCGAAGAAATATTTTTTTCTTTCTCGTGCAGCACGAGAGAAGGTGCACTAATGCAGTCATCGCCTTTTTCCTCAATGGCAAGTGCCTCTAGAATTTCACGTCCCAGTTTTGTCTTGCTCCTTGCCACGATGTTTACGTCGTAGAACCGCGCCGAACATTGACACGCACGACAATGGGTTGGCAAGTGTCCTCCTGCTGACAGGGATTTCACTGAAGCAGCGTGCTCTCTCGTCAGATCGTTAATGCATCGGCCAGGAGCGAAGTAACAACGAGAAGAGTTGTGGCACAGTTCACAAGTCTCCATACGCCCTGTGTAAAAAGGAGGTGGTGTACCACATTCCGCTGACATGCGGCCGAAGTTACATCGGACAAACCGGCCGATGCATTAACGATCGGACGAGGGAGCAAGGTGCATCAGTGAAATCCCAGTCAGCAAGAGGACACTTTCCAACCCGTTGTCGTGCGTGTCAATGTTCGGCGCGGTTCTAGGACGTAAACATCGTGGCAAGGAACAAGAAAAAGTGAGACGTGAAAATTCTAGAGGAAATTGTCACTTATACTTCGTTCAGCTTGGGTCCAGACGCAGGCGATGCTACAAGCGCGAGCTCCGGGCTTTCAGCGTCCCTGCCAAGCACGCGCGCTCGTGCAATGCAAGTACTGTTCAGGGCCACACGCTCGCGCTCGTAGCATCGGCTGCGTCTGGACCCAAGCTGAAACCGAAGTAGGAAAAAGGCGATGACTGCATTAGTGCACTTTCTCTCGTGCTGCACGAGAAAGAAAAAATATTTCTTCGGGGTAAAAGATTTTAAGGGGAATGAGGAAGCAAAGAAGAGGAAAAGAGAATTGTTCCCTCCGGCGGGCCTCGACAGTAGAAGAGGAAGAAAAGGGTAAAATTAGTTGCGAGTCCAGCGGTGTTAATGTTATTTTCTTTATGTGTATTTTTTTTTCTAGTTCAGCTGGCCTTAAGGGGGATTCAACCGCTATTTATTTGTACCCTTTTCCTCATAGATGGCGCCGAATTTTTCTGGAACAAACGAGTTGCATGCCCGCAGCTGCGCATTGCAGGTCGGGCGCTCGAGGTGGGCTCGGGCCACGGGCTGTTCGCCGCCGATCTCGAGCTAGATCATCTTCGCTCTGCGTCCGCCGCTGCCGGAAGCGGCCAACAGGCGGCACGAGATACGAGCCAGTACAAAAATTGGGTTGTGGGGATATTTATACAGCGTGTAGTTGGTCAGCCATTTTTTAAAGTTGCGACGAGTCACTCGCTGTAGATGAGCAATTTAGCCAGTGCGGTACAACCGCTAGCCTGGGGTCTTTAACGTGCACCACGCAGTGGTGATACACGACCGCACGCCGGTACGATGCTCATCCAGATCGAAACGGGCAGGGGTGGGGCTCGAACCCAGGATCCCTGAGTTCTGCAGCGCGAGGTTTCGCTCCACGCGCGTCGAGCTGGGTGTGCGCTTTAGCCCACTCGGCCACCGATCCCCCGAGCCAGTACATACGTGGATCATAGTGGCTTACAAAAAGTAGAATAAGCTCTGATTTCCGAATGGATTCGAAGTTCCTACCACGTTCGAAATTATCGAAAGCACAGGGTGCGGCGTTGAAACCGTTTGAATACCATATTTGGCACGCAAGCGTTCTGTTGCGAAAAAAAAATGTTAATTTTTAGAGCTCAATTTAAAGCTATAGAAAACAAAACAGAAATCAAGTGGCAGTTTTGCGCTTCCTATGTCCTATTTCGGCCTGCTCTTCGTCTGAATACTGGTTTGCAAACCCGCTCCCAGGATGTGTGGAGTAAAGCCCATCTACCCTGAAGGAAAAGTGGCGCCATTCATTTTTGTTGAAATTACAGTGTTCTAGAGGGTGTAGTGGCAAGAGCGGCGCCCGCTTGCAATGGGCCGCGTGAAGACGGCCAACGTAGATGCCGCAAGTGGCGCTGGAGTTCTGTGCCCTAGGAGAATTTCTGGCAGATGGCAGTTGTGCGATGAGTGAAGAAGACGACGAGGCTGACTGGGGCACGTTCCTGTAGCAATATCTATAATCTATAATCACGAGACGAGACCATGTCCGCTGGGCTCTAGACATGAAGCGCGTGTGTGGCCGGCGCTTCGTTCTTCTTTATTCCATGCCTCTTGGCACAGTTCCTAGGGCTCAGAACAGCAGCGCTACGGTGTCGTGTACGCGCAAAATCTTCACGCGGTGGCCGCCGCTCTTGCCACTACAACTCTCTAGAACACTGTAGTTGAAATGCTCGAGACACGTGCCGCGCGCCACTTCTGGGAAGAACTATAGAGCCACTAAATGAGCTGCGCTTATACTTCGTTTCAGCTTGGGTCCAGACGCAGCCGATGCCAAGTGAGCTCCGGCTTCCAGCGTCCCTGCAAGCACGCGCGCTCGTACAGTACAGGCACTGTTCAGGGCACACGCTCGTGCTTGTAGCATCGGCTGCGTCTGGACCCAAGCTGAAACGGGTATAGAGTATCGGCACTCTGTTCCCCAACATTGTTGGGGGTGCCGCCATCTTGGTGCTTGTGCAGAGCAACGTAACTGCCGTTCGTCATGATTCAAAGTGCCACTTCCTCAGCATTAGATTCGGTGTTAGGAAGCTCAGGTAATATTGCTTTGCTCTGTCGCGAACTGTCTAAACATTTGTGGAGGGCGGAAAAGCGTTTCCTGTGATTTCAGATAAATCTTCAGATAACTGGCAACCATGATTTTAAGCCACAATATGAACAAGTGTCGTTAGTCTGAAGCGTAACTTATTTAGTGGCACTAGGAGGAACACGGCGTCTGAAATCTAGCTCGTTGCTGCGCTGTTCCGCCATGATCTTCGCTACGGCCACTAAATAAGGTACGCCTCAGAGTAACGACACTTATCCGTATTGTGGCTTAAAATCATGGCTGCCAGTTATCTAAACATTTATCTGAAATCACAAGGAACGCTTTTACGTCCACCACAAATGTTTAAACACTTCGCGACCGAGCAATGCAATGTTACATGAGCTTCCTAACACCCAATTGAATGCTGAGGAAGTCGCATTTTTGAATCATGACGATCGGCAGTTGGGTCTGCCTTGCACAAGCCCCAAAATGGCGGCGCCCACAACAATATCGGGGAAGGAAGTGCCAACTATAAGCATAGCTCATTTAGTGGTGAGGTCCAAACTTCTGCTCGGCGAGGTCCACACTTCTACGCGGCGAGTCAAAAGCAACAAGAAGCAACTGTTTCCCACCCGCGAACTGTACCAAGGAGTTCTCTGTCCAAGCAAGTGGCGCGGCTCTACTACTCGTCCACAATCCCGCGCCAAGTGCACAGCACCTCACAACATTGGCAACGGGTTTGGCAAGAAAGGACACTTTACGTCGGTCTGCCTGTCAGCGAAAAAGAGCCACTCAAATACACAAAGCCATGTTGCACTGGAGCTATCCTCGTAAATTCCAAAAGTTGAAGGCGCTGCCGGCAAGTGCAGACTAAATTCCTTTGACAAAATTCACGCTTACAAGTACCGCCAACCATTAATTGTTGTAGAAACGCGCAAGACACGTGCCAAGAGCGGGTGCTCCGCTGCCATTCTCTTCCAAGGGCCGCTCATTTCAGTACTGCGCCGATAACTGCTTCCAAGGGCCGTTCGAGGCACGGGCCTCGTGCACTGGCGCATTTGACACTACTTGCAAGACACACGCAAACAGTGGCCGAGCGCGCACACCAGCTCGGAGCACGTGGAGCGAAAGCTCGTGCTCTATAACCCAGGAATCCTTGGTTCAATCCCCACCCATGCCCGTTTCGATCTGGATGAGCATCGTACCGGCGTGCGGACGCGTATCACTACTGCGTGGTGCACGTTAAAGACCCCAGGCTAGCGGTTGTACCGTACTGGCTAAATTGCTCATCTACAGCTGAGACACCAGACGCCCACTGAGGCAGATTATCTTCCGGCTGTATAAACGTACACACAACAATTTGCTTTGCATCGAAGGGCTTTAGTCCAGACATATAAAAAGGGATCGGTGGCTGAGTGAAATAAAGAAGAAAAAAAGGGATCGGTGGCCGAGTGGGCTAGAGCCAACGTTACTAGAACTCTCAGTTGGGAAACTCACCATTGAAACCTGGGCTACTGGCGTCCACCGAGACCGAGCTAAATGCGACAACAGCGCCACTCTGTATCATTTGTCTTAACTGTAGTCGCCTTGAGCTTTAGAAAGCATGTTTTCGCATAAAACCAACGAAAAAAACACTTTTGTAGTAACGTTCATTGGATTAGTACAAACCAGGGCGCGTTGTTTTCTAAAATCTTTAGTTTGCAAGTTTTGCAGTACAATTAATATTGTTTTTATACAACCGTGCCTCAGCGGGGATTTCAGGTAGCGCGTCAGCTAGGCGCATATTGCCTAGTAGAAATCTGTGGACGTGCGCCTGGGAGATGGGGCGGTACCTCGAAGCCCTTTCCACTGTATCTGTTCCGGCTACAAAATGGCCGATTACAATCAAAAGAAGTTACGTGCAGTTCGTGGACTAGCCGCTGCGGGAGAAATGGCGGCGTTGGGATCGCCATTAGCTCGGTTCTCGTGGACGGATCGGTGCCACTTTTCAGAGCAGTCTCATGGCAGTTTCCCAACTGAGTGGTTCTAGTAACGTTGGCTAGAGCACACTCGGAGCACGTGGAGCGAAAGCTCGCGCTCTATAACGCAGGAATCCTTGGTTCAATCCCCACCCCTGCCCGTTTCGATCTGGATATGAGCATCGTACCGGTGTGCGGACGCGTACCACTACTGCGTGGTGCACGTTAAAGACCCCAGGCTAGCGGTTGTGCTGCACTGGCTAAATTGCTGATCTACAGCTGAGAGACAAGTCGCCCGTTGAGGCAGACTATGTTCTAGGCTGTATAAGTATACACGCCCCAATTTGTTTCCAGACAGATAAGGTAGCACCGGTTCATTCCACCGTGGCAAAGTAAGATCACTGTTTGAAAGAGGTGTTCATAAGGGACAATAGCTTAGTGAACTCCCGAGGTTATTTATGAAGACACTAAAATTATTTAGAGGTTGCTTTGATTTTGCCTAACAATTAGAAAGGTGAATAGAAAAAAGAAAAAAAAACGAAGCCTATTCCTCACCTTTGGTACGAACGTATTTCCTACCTATTAATGACCCGTTTTTTTGTTTTTTTTTAACCAATCTGTTAAACGGGAAGTGTTAAATTTACAAAAAGAAAATTGTTTCGGGCGCCCAAACGCTAACGTCAAAATTCAATTTGCATCTCAGCGTAAGCACCTGTTTGGTGGTTGAGAAAATATATTGTAATTGTCAAAAAAAAAAAAAACATGCTTCTTTTTTTCTGCTTCATATCCACTAGCCACCAAACCAGGTCTACAGAGAATGAAAATTTCTGAAATAATGTTTCATAAAATAAATGTTGTTCGGAATAAGTATTCTAGCGTTCTTTGCAATGCATTCAACTATTTTTTTTTAAATTTCCAGATATATATTAGGTTATCGCTGTTCAACCCTGCACAATCGTATACCGTGTTCACACTTGCGAATCGGCGGGCGAATCTGCAAGAATTCGGCCGCCAGGCGTAGCTTCCACTGTGCATTGCCGCGGCCGATTCCGCTTCGGCGGCAGCGGATTAGCTGTAAGTGTGAACCAGGCCTTAGGGTGCTTACGAGCCACGGTTGTAGCGTATGCAAGCGTTTGACCACGCGCGCTAACATAGCACACACAAAAAAAGAGAACCAATAAAAGTCTCGTCTTCAGAGCCTTATCAGGCCTTTCGCTGGGAGTCTGCTGACGTCTATAAGTCAAGAAGTCAAGAAGTCAAGAAGGTAGGAGAAGCTCCTCCCATAATCGTGATGCGACCGTTTGAAATCCATCCGCAATCGAAAGAATAGTTCCCTGGAAACACCCCTTGTTCCGCTTCAATGAATAGATAATGGCTACAGAGTGATGCCAACTTGTCTCCGACCCCCCCCCCCCCTTTTTTTTTTTAAGAAAGCGATCTTTGTATTTATCGGAGAGGAAACCGAGTTTTTGAAAGTGGCCTTTGTATCGATTGGAGGGGAAGCTAATCCCTCAAAGTCGTTTTTGTCTCCATCGGAAACAAAAACGACTTCTAATCTCCCTCTCGTGGCTTCCACAACGCTAAGTCAAGGTCGAAAAATAAAGCAAATATTCAAAGCAAGGCAAAACCCTCTCCCGCGTTGGCCACGACGTCACGGAAACGATGGGACGCTATTGGATGCGGAGGTGGCGGAGGGATATATGATTCCCTTTGAGGGGCATTTGCCGCTACCTTCTTGACTTGTAACCTACTATAGTTACTCGTGCAACACGTGCTGGCGTCTGCAGTCATATAACTACTTGAGAGAAAAAATCTATTTTTCTTTCTTATGTTGATTATTTACTCCTAATTACTTATATAGAAGAGATGAACGCGCGCAGTGCATGCACTTAGTAATGTTTTTGAGAAAATCTTGTTTTTTGGCCAATGCAGATAATTTACGCATCGTGGGAAGATTAAACTCTGAAAATTGGACGCCAGCAGTTGGATAGAGTGCGAAATTTTGAGAGGAGGACGTCAACTGGATCAAAAGATAAAAACGAGAGAAGAAATTTTCCTTCGAACGACGTCCACCTGAGCCTAATATTGTAAAAAAAAGAACTGACGTTGTGGACACCTTTAGGATTTATTTAATTGAAAAAGAAGCTGTCAGCAAAAAATAAAACAATAGTCTTTTTTTTTTGCTGCCAAGTGCATTTGATTGATATAGATATCACATGCGTCCACAACGTTAGTTCTGTTTGTTTTGACGATATTAGACTTAGGTGGACGTCGGCTGATCCACCGCACAATGGCGGAACAACCGACATTGCTGAACGTGAGAATCTGAAACTTTGGGTGATAATCAGAAATGCTGCGAGCGCAAACGTGTTTGTACCTTTGGCTTGAGCTCCCGCTGCACGAGAACTGTTGCAGCTGACGTGAAATCGAGCACATAGCGCTGACGCTTGTATAATACTCCATGGTGCACGTTAAAGACCCCAGGCTAGCTGTTGTACTGCACTGGCTATATTGCTCGTCAACAGCTGAGAGACAAGCCGCCAGTTGAGGCAGACTAACTTCAGGCAGTATAAACACACACGCGAACACAAATGAAGCACAACAAAGGTATCTTCGACAAGCTTGCTGTCTTTCGGTGTTTTTGAAGTAAGCACGAGCGATTGTAAGCCTGCCAAAGATACATTCGCGTGCGTGATTCATTTGCTTGAGGCGTGTCGGTGTTGGTTGTTTTTATTAGTCACTCTTGTTGGACTTGGGCATGAGCATAGTGATCCCGCAACTGCCCAGAGCGGCAGTACAACCGAGGAACTCGCGCTAAAATACTGCGAAGGATGCTCTATCATCATCATCATTCTAAACTTTAATATTCAAAAAGTGAAAGGACCTTGCGGTCCCTGGTCGGTGCCCTTAGTCCAGGGCTCCGTTGGCCGCCCAGATTCGGCAGGCTCGCTCAAACAGTCGCTGCTGGTCACCGAGCTCTGTGCCGGATAGGGCCGACTCCCCGGAAGAAAAGGTGAGGGAATGAATGGGGGTGATACCCTCACCGGGTTGGGGGGGGGGAGGGGGATTCCCAGATGGACGGGTACACGCTGGTACAACCTGTACCAGGAGTAGTACACCGTGGCCGCGGTAGGCAGCGGTAACGCTCTTCTACAGGCCCATAAACAGTTGAGTTTGAGAGCGTTTGGGTGTGTTTGACTGCGTTGCGGCTGCGAAATACCAGGACATCCCTGCTTCGTATGTCACGTGCCAAGATACTTTTTGAATTGAATTCCGCGCTTCATACGAAGCATAGAAGTGCAAGTGACTCGCTTCCGTTTTTTGACGCAGCGCGGTCAAACGCACTAAAACGCAACTGTGTGTGTGGGAATTTAAACAACTTATTATGCATGACATTAATTCTTACTGTTCTTCAGAATCTGGTTTCGGCAACACTTGCAAGCATAAATATTTTCCCCGTGTCATCAAGGAACATGACCGCTCTCACTGAAGTAACACATAAAACCAAAATATTCGTTTGTAGGTAGGTAGGTATTTATTTGTGCTCGTAAGCGCAGGCGCCACAGAGAGGCACGTAGCCCGTACAATGATTGCCGGAGAGGCCCGTATAAGGGGTGATAATGATATTACAGTGCGATATAATGTGAGGCACTGATAATGTACGATGAGGCATCACGAAGGAGGGGTCTAAGTTGATCGCAGGTGTGTGGCAGCTTCGCGACAAAGCTGCGGAACCTCGGGTCGGTCACTAATGGGCACGTTTGTTATTCTTTTTTGCAACGTTCAAAAAGTGCCGACCAGCGGAGCCATCAATTGTAATTCTGTTGTGTCTATATTTATACAGCGGGAAGTTAGTCAGCCCCGAGGGCGTCTGGTGTTTTCGTTGGAGATGAAAGAGTGCAGTATACCGCTGCTTGTCTGACGTCTTTAACGTGCATCAGGCAATAGTGATACATGACAGCACGCCGGCACGATTCTCATCCAAATTAAAATGGACAGAGGCGGTGGATTGAATCCACGATCAGTGAGCTTTACAGCGCGAGCTTTCGCTTCACGTGCTACCGATCCACGAGCAACGAGACATCGCGGTCGAATTCGAGCTCGAGAGAAAAACAACAACAGCAACAGCAAGAAAATCTCCGGTTTGGAGGCATTTAGTACTAGTGTCGCCATCTCGTTTAACAAGTTGGAAATAAAATTAACAGGGTAATTTTATTTACACAAATACGCAAATACAACACTATTTTGTTTTCTCGTCGTGGTCTTAAAATTAAGATTAGAGGCACCCCTAGTACGTACGGCCAAGCGTTTTGTCACGTTTGTCTTCTAAATAATTGTATTTTCAAAAATGCCTTAAAACGCGCTAAAAACAGTCAAAACGGTCATATTTCTGGATTTTATTAAAAATCTCCAGCGCTCTAAAGAAAAAATCCAAGGGCCGTACAACCTTCATTACGTCTTCATAAGTAACCTCCAAAAGAATGAATATTCTCGTGCATTCCTGAAACTCAGGTTTGTGTAACGAAATTTGCCCATTGAGTGACGAGCGGTTGAATCCCC